>JAVJIF010016043.1:0-100553 GCA_038442645.1 Agave tequilana | reverse complement strand
CGGAGTAATACGGTGAGAGAAGAGATAGTCACATTCATTATAATAAGGACCGCGATTACGGTGGTAGTCCTTATTCTGAATAGCAATCCTCATAATAATCACTGCGACTATGAGTTTGGGATCATGGTAGCAGTCCTTATTAAAAGTAGCAATCCTCATAATAAAGGTCGCAACTAGACAATTTTCACAAAATCGTAGTCACAATTTTGGAGCGCTTTTAGTTGCGGTTGTCGTCGCAGTTAAAAGTTATAATGAGGGTATTTTAATCTTTTACATTTTTGTGATTAAACCATCAGTCAAACACATATTTGCAATTTAGCGCCCGCACAAAACCCAGACGAAAAAAATTGTAATTGAGGTTTTTTCTAATTAAGTTTTACTATAGATGGTTCCGCCCAAAATCCCCATTTCTTTTATTATTATTTTTTTCATATGAGACTAAACATTCTATCTAAAGAAAATGGGAAGACATAGGTTTATTGGGAACAAAGTCTAAATAATTTTGGAAACTCCTAACAAGAAACTGCTAGTTCACAATAATCGTGGCAGTTGTTAATTGGCCTAAGGGCCTGTTTGGTTCTCAAAAATGGGGCGCAGAAAATTCAAGTGGGGTCCACGCTATTAACTTTTCGAGTTTTTCCCAGTCCCAGTGCGGGGGAACCAGCAGAGAAGCCGCATAGGATTTTTGTTGGCCCCACTACAATTATTTCTTTTTTTTTAACAGACAAGCAAACAGCGCTTCATGAGAAACTGACGTGGCCCTCATGTGGGGCCCATGAACAATTGCTTTTCAGCTCATTTTTGGGGAAACAAATAGGCCCTAAAAGCAGGTGCGTCTTGAAAGGAAATATTTTTTTTCATGCTTGCTTAATTTTCCCCATCATTGTGCTCATTTTTATGGCACATGATTTCCCCTTTATGTAAAGTTCACTATTTCTCGTGAATCATACTAACCTCAGTTAGAAAAACTATAGCTTAGAGCATGTTTGGCTGTAAGAAATTGAGTTCATAAATCTGACCCTCAAGAAAAATATACATGAGGCCTGTAATTTGTCAGAATACCGGTCAATTTCAGCATTTTCCAGGCTGAAGGGCCTGTTAGTTTGACGCTGGGCATGTTGTGAATAGGCTGTTGTGCGTAGCGGTCAGGGGAAACACAACAACCACCCTTGAGGAATCCGCCCACCTGGCGGAGACTCGATGCAGCCGGAGAAACAACCAACACAACAGGAACAGCAACCAATAGAGAAAAGCAATCACACACAAATTTAACGAGGTTCGACAACGTGCCTACGTCCTCAGAGCAAGGGAGAGAGATTTTATTGTTTCAACAATCAATACAACTAATACAAGAGGGAAACTTGAGAGAATTCTTAAGGATCTTATTGGGATATAATACATGAGGGCTCTAGCCTCTCTTTTATAGCCACAGAGTCCCTGGATTTAAGGAAACCTAGATTGGATTTGATTCCATCCAGAAAAGGAATCTGAATCCTAAAAGGAAAGTCCAAACGCGCCTGCCGGTCGACCGGCCGGTCGACCGACCCATGCCACGTCGACCGTGCCGGTCGACTGCGCCCAACCGAGACAGCCCTGCTTTCAGTCGGTCGACCGGGCGGTCGACCGCTTCCTTCCTGTGCACTTTCGTGCACGCCGGTCGACCGGCCTCCTCCACGGTCGACCAGGCGGTCGACCGGGAGCACAATCTGGCCTGCTCAATGCGTCGTTTCTCGCTTCTTTCATTTTGATCTCTGTGCGAACTTCCTCTACTCCTCTATCTCCTCTCTCCCATAATTCTCCACCTCGGTGAAGATTTTTCAAATCTGAGCCGATCTCCAACGAACTCTAGTCTATCCCTGGCGAAATCGACACACGATCTCGGGGAAATCGACACACGATCTCAGCTTGCGCGCTCCGGACGAAATCGACACACGATCTCAGCGAAATGACACACGATCTCGGATTGGAATCTGTAGCTCAGCTATCCAACTGGAATGCACCACACATGCCTTCCTTACACTTCACCTTAGGAGAACTTCCATACATGCCGATCACCGAACGTATCTCCAACTCAGCAGCTACATGACCTCACGAAGAACTCATCATAAGCCAACACTGACTCTCCAACTGACTAGCTCTATCTAGTCTCATGTCTTCAACTGACGGTCCAACCAAGTCTGAGTAGAGCACACCGAACACTATCTTCGGCTTCAACAACTGGATGCACACCCCTCCTATGCAAGCTCAATCATCTTCTCACCAGAAGATCAACCTGTTCATCGAGATCACAACACCTCACCTCTACGTGAAGTCCAACTAGTTACAACACTTCACCTCTACGTGAAGTCTCTCTACCTCTACGTGAAGTTCCAAACGGCCACAACTCTTCACCTCTACGTGAAGTTCCAATCAGCTTCTAAGAACCCAAACAGCTTCATACGGGTTGCATCACCAAATTTGGCTGCGCCATTACGGCTGCCTACGTACCTTGCCCAAAGGATCAAGCTAACCATAGTTCATTCCAAATGAGCTCCATCAAGCTCAAATACTTGTACCTGGATTTGTAGCAGCGAACCTATCTAGCTGAGTCATATGAACCTCCTCCGACCATCATGGAGAACAACGGCCTTCAACTTGAGCTTGTCGCGATTACAAGCTTGAGATTCATGCTTCTTTACCCACGAGCGTGGTTTTCGCTTGGTTCCAATGGCTGCAAACAACTCGACATTCTGATCAATATCTTTAACCTGTTCAGCATCAACCCTGGCTAAATGATCTCCATCCGTGTCACATCTGGTGAAGTCTTCTCTGATGCCGAACCAACTGGAGATGGTGGAGTAGCATCAACCTCCACCCGCTGTGATACTTTCTTGGTCTCCGTCCTCTCCACCTGCTGAGAGACGGTGGACTTCAACACTGAAGTCTCATCAAATGTGACATGCCTACTCAACACGATCTTCTTATTTTCGGGGTCCCACAACCTGTAGCCATTCCTTTTGACACCCAAAAATACAAACCTCTTTGCTCGCGGATTCACCTTGCCATCCTTGGCACTGAAATAGGTCGGACTTCCAAATTCCCGCAGCAAACCATAATTTTGAGCAGCTTTCCCAGACAAAATTTCCAATGGAGCTTTACCTCCTATCGCAGTCGACCCATTTATGAATGGCTAGTATACGCAATCGCCTCAGCCCAAAACGATTTGTCTAATCCTGCATTAGACAATAACCACCGAACCTTCTCCAGTAAGGAACGGTTTACTTTCCTAGCCAACCCATTTATACCTTTTGTGAAGTGAGTAGCAATATCGGTGTTCTGGCCAAATCGTACGAATTGGTTCATGTCTCTTCTAACATTACCAATCTGTAGCTCCTTGATCTTCCTACCAATTTGTTTCTCATTCTTCCTTTCCACTTCACCAACATATCTAGGGCTTCACACTTTTGTCTCATGGGATATATCCAACAATGCCTAGATAAACTATCAACAAAAGAGACAAAGTATCTGTGACCTCCAAGCGATGCAGTCTTAGCAGGTCCCCAAATGCTTACGTGAACACAATAAGAAGACCTTCTGAGCGGTGAGTACTGGTGCTGAATTTCACCTTCTTCTTATCCAGAACGCTGTGTTCACCTTTCAAGTTGCAGGTAACAACACTTTCCAATGATCCCTTCTTTGCAGGAGCTCACAAAGACTTTTCTCCTCCATGTCCGACCTTCACCTGCCAGACCTTCGTGCAATCATCATCTGAAGAAGTAGAAGTCTCCACCTGACCTGTAACCGTACTACCCTTCAAGTAGTAGAGATTGTCCGGCGGACGCCCTTCATCACCACCATCGAGCCTTTGATCATCTTGAGAATACCATCTCGTACAGATATCACAAGACCCAATGCTTCCAAAGCGCCAACAGAGATAAGATTTCTTTTGAGTTGAGGTACATACCTCACCTCCTTCAATTCTTGTACTATCCCATCATCCATCTTGATACGGACTGTACTCATTCCTTCTATATTACACGGATGATCATCACCCATGACCGTGTAACATCCATCTAACTTCTCAAAACTAGAAACCAGGCCCTGTTCGGGCACACATGATAGGTAGCTCCGGTATCTAAGATCCACTCAGTATTATCTGAGTTACAAACAGTAGGAGTAGTAACAGAGAGAGAGAGAATACCGATGAGTCTTCATCTGATCCATCCGCGGTGTTTGACTTCACCTTCTTACCTTTAGCCTTCAGGCATTCAGCTTTCCAGTGCCCTAATTCCTTGTACAAGGCACACTGATTCTTCTTCAGATTTCTGAAGTCTGATCTGGACTTCGATCTCCCCGACCATCTCTTCCCTTCCTATTGGAATTTCTGCCTCTTACTCCAATGCCTCTGCTGTTGTGCTTCCCGAAGAAGACAGCATGTCCTGTCTTCTTACTTCATAACTCACAAGAGCAGCCGACACCTCACTGTAGTTAAGGGATTTTCTACCATTGAGAAAAGTAAGAGTAAAGGTCTCATACTCTTCCCTAGGAAGAGAGTTCAAAAGAATTACTGCCTTATCCTCTTCACTGGTCTCCACATCCACATTAACTAGATCTGTAAGAAGCTTCGTATAGCGGTTCAAGTGTTCATTGACGGAGCATCCTCTTTGCATCTGAAACCCATAGAGCTTACTCTTCAACTGCAATCGCGATTTATGCTCTTCGTCCGATACTTCTTCTCCAGGATCTCCCACAGCTGCCTCGCAGATGTCTCATGCAACACCTGATACTTGATGTCTTGTATCAGACAAGACCTGATCAAGCCACACGCCGAACAGTTCATCTTGTCCCAATCTTCTTCCGTTGTTGATGTGCGCTTCTTCTCCAACAGTAGAGTGTTTTCGAGATTTGATGTTGTCAGTGCATCCATACCTCACTGATTTGATACGGAGAGGGGTTGGCTGGTGTAACGTTTCCTGGAATCAGATGGAAAAGATTACAGCCGGCTTAATCTTCCGGTTACAAGGGAGGGGAATATTGAATCTTGAATTCCCCCTTTGTTTAGTGCTGGGTTCTTCGTGTGGCGGTGGAGAGTGAATCTTGTTCTCCGTTGACCGGATGACTGTTCGGACCGTCGGGGATCTTCTCTTCGGTCGGTAGAGGGAGTAACTCAGCTCCGTCTACCAAAACTCTAAAAGAGAAGGTAGGCGAAGAGCAACTTGTACGCAGCAAGCTGGCTTGAAGAGTCGAGCTCTCTCTCTGTTGATGATCTCTCTTTTGCCCGATAATCGTCGACGTCCTCTCTTGTTGTTGTTGTTGTTAATTCTCTCTTTTGATTCTCGTCCTAATTGTCGACGTCCCCCTTCAATAGTGACGGGACTATTTATAGGGTTTTTAGGGGGTGATCGTGACCCCTAAAAGTGCTCCACGATGAGGGCCAACTTCCCCGCTACATGGGCGGTGGATGGCGCCATAATCGGGGTAGTTGCAACCGAGACGTGGGTGTCGAGCCAACGCGTCTTGATGCTGAGACGCGGGCTTCGGGCCGACGCGCCTTGATGCTGAGACGCGGGCTTCGGGCCGACGCGCCTTGATGCTGAGACGCGGGCTTCGGGCCGACGCGCCTTGATGCTGAGACGCGGGCGCGGGCTTCGGGCTGACGCGCCTTGATGCTGAGACCCGGGCTATCTCTCGCGTCTTGATTGTCACATTTAGCCTTGCGCCTGGATCTTGGATCCCTGTGTTTTGGTGGCTTGTCTTGGTGATTTTTAGACAGCCTACAGAACCCCCTCCAAAGTTTTCGACATTCCGCAGTTAACTGGGACGGATTTCGAAATACTTTGGACTCTAGCTGAGTTCGCCTTCATGACTAGACTGTTGATGCTCCGGGTTTAATCTTATCTGGAGTTGGTCTTCGTGAGTGTACTGTTGAACTCTTTGAAGCCCCCAGAGTTGATCATGTTGAGTGTTTAGATGCACAGTCTAAACCTCCCCGATTGCTTTTAGTCTGTCATTGGCGCGCTTTAAGCCAGGAGTGGTTGGTCGTCTGCTTGCGTCAGTGTACTGTTGAACTGATTTTGCAGAAGCAGGAGGCCAAACGCAGGTTCTTTTTCAAAAAGCAGAGATGGTACTGCTGTAAAGGCGCGATTTCTGTAATCGTGCGTCCTTTGGCAATGGAGACGCGACTGATCTTCAGAAGGCAGACGCGATATTTGGCCAGACTGGAAGGACGCGAATTTCTTAGAGAGACGCGACCTTCCAAATGCATTCATGGAGAGGCTGACGTGGCATGTCCATCGAGGAGGTGCGTTCTTTGGGCGCGAATTCTGTGCCATGTCATGATTACGCCGCCAGCTGGCCTAGGGAACCGGCGAAATTTCGCCTTTTGGCGCGCGGATTTCCTGGTTCATTAAATGAACTGCTCCACGTGTCGACTGCTGACTCGTGGCGGGGTTGCGACGCATGATCTTCTCCGTTCAGAAACGATTTGGTTACACGCGTCAAGCGGCGACTCGTTGCAGCGTCTACCGGGCCACGCGCCGCGTATCTTCGCGAATCCCTGTGCCTATAAAAGGCAACAGTTGGAGAGATGCATCTTCTTCTCCGAACGCACTCGCTGAGAAAAAGAATTTCCTTCTCTGTTCATCTTCGAACTTGTTCATCTCCTTGCTTGGATTTCTGAACATCAATGGCACCCAAGACTAAGCCAACTGCATCGTCCTCAAAGGCGACCGTCGCCGAGGCCCAGAGGGGCGGCTCCTCCTCTGCACAGGGCGTCGTTCTCCCAGGTCTCCAAGGTAAAGGCCTCTTAGGCGGAAGTTTCGCCTTTTAAGAACCCTTAACACGTGATTTTCAGATCGTGTTTGATTCCCAGACGCAGTCTTTGGGATGATAACCGAGGCGCGGGTTTGGACCCTCGCGCGCTTGAGTCCTGCGCTTCAGATTCTTCACTTAGAATATTTTCTATTTGTGAAGGGTTCAGACGCGGACTTAGTTTACAGAACGCGGATTTGATCCTTGCGTTCTGTTTCATCAGCTGCTGATTTTGATGAATCTGGCACCCGAGTCCAAGTACTTCGACATCTGGGGATGTGAAAGGAAGGGGGTTACCCTCCTTAACTTCTGGCGATTATGGTAGTGGAAAGGTTAAGGTGGATAACTCCCTTCTTTTCGCACCCCAGAAGTGACATCAAGGAGAATGTTGTGGAGACGCCGATCCCATAGGTCTGGACGCGGATTTGATAATTCCTGCGTCCAGTGCCTCTTCTGCGTGGATGCGCAGGTCTGGACGCGGATTTTATAACTCCTGCGTCCAGTGTCTCTTCTGCGTTGATGCGCAGGTCTGGACGCGGATTTTATAACTCCTGCGTCCAGTCTCTTCTGCGTTCGGATTATGAACACTTAGCATTTTTTTCTATGCTTTTGATAGAGTATCTAACTAAGTGTCCTTTTCTTTTTGCAGCGCCACGCCCTGCTACTTCACTCGCCAAGAAGTGCCACTTTGGTCATGTAGGTGGTGCTGACCGGGATTTGACTTTTGTATTGCAAAGGACTGTTCCTGTGACTGCTGACAAATCACCGGATCGCAGAGAGAGGCTCTCAAATGTTGACATGAGAACTCTTCGGGTGTTTATGACTGATGCAGCATTCGCAACAGATGCTGGCATCAAGCTGGAGAAGCCTGCCTTCTTCTTCGGAGATCGTATCCACGATGGCGGCCATAGCGTATATGACGGGACTTACAAATGGCTCCGTCAAATAAAGGGTGGAAGATTCTTTCTTCCAGACATGGAGAGGATGTTCCCGCTGTCCTACTTCCAGCATATGTCCGTCCCTAGGAAGATGGAATGGGACCTTGCTCGATATGTTCCCGAGGTCACTCTTGGTGATTTGGGCTCCCACAAAGTATACCGTCATGATAGCCATGACAGGTCAGTTATCGGCCTTTTCCCTGGATCGCGCAGGACTGAGGTTCCAGCTGGGGAGATACCACAACTTGGCACTACCTTCCTCAACGCCTTCATGGAGGCGGAGGGTGACTACCCAGTTGGGTTCCGTGCGCCGGGGTGGGTCCGTTCCACGGAGAACTATTGGTGGGGCAGGATGGTCGGCTTTGTCCTTACCGAGCTCGGGGGCCTGCTAAAGCGCGTGGGACTGTACTCGGCAGTCAGGGCCGTGCAGTGGGGGATCCCTCAAAGCTCTCAGAACTTCTTCGGGATTCTAGAGCGTTATAATCCTTCGACGGGGACGTTCTTCACTCCGGTCGGAGAGATGGGCCTTGCTCTGCACGAGCTGCACGAGGTCTCGGGGCTGTCGACAGGGGATATTCCCTATGAGGAATATGTCCCGACCGCTGTGGAGCTTCGCTATGTGAAGGAGGAGTTTCCCCTCATATATGAGACCTACTGGGAAGTGCTATGTCACTTCCACATTTGCGGCCAGATAACCAAATGGCGGTCGCAGGGAGTCAAGCAACTGTCTTGGGCCAGTTACTTGTTCAATAATGTCAACACCAAAGACCATCGGATAACCCGATTGGATCCCAGCTCTGACAGGGAGATTGAAGACAGGATCGACCAGGCTCCGAACAGCTTCTACACCACGGAGTCGAACGAGGACGGTTTCGACCCTGACTTGGTTTTTGAAAGCTTTCACCATCAAGCCCGGACTCCTATCTCCGATCGGGCGCTGTTGGCGGGCTTTCTGATGCTGTGGCTGAAGCGCTGTGTGGTGCCCACACTGCCGCATGAAGTCATTGTTGCTGACGTGGTGTACCCGGCGGTGCTCCTGGCTCATGGGAACCCCATAGCCCTTCTCCCGGCCGTGGCGGCTGGTATTCAGAGCGGGCTGCGGGCGCTCACTAAGAGTTTCTGCGAGCCACCAAAAACTGCAGATTCCGAGGGAAAGCCGTATGTTGACTCAGAGGGGAGTCCGACGGTGAAGCGTCCCAACCCTCGTGTCGAGCTGCCTTACACGTACCTTATTGCTTGGTACGTGATGCATTGCCCTTCTTTGATGACGGCAGCGCGTTGGAGGGAGAATTCTGTCCCTTTCGTACAGCGGTTGGAGGGTTCAAAATGGCGTGATCCTTACATATATTACGTCCGGAAGTGCCTTTCAGACCCTGCCAACTACCAGCTCAATCGCTGCCTCCTCCAGATCCCTGATGCATCTTTCGGGGATCTACTTGTTGATTCTGTTGGCCCAGATGACTTCACGAGGTTATCCGCGGGGGCCTTCTGGTGGTTGCTAAATATCCGGCCCGGATATGTGCTTTTCCGGCAAGGGACGTCATGTACCATTGAGCCGTACATGCCGAGTCGCTTCGCTCGACAGTTCGGCTATGATCAGCTCTATGTCGGGAACCCCAATGCTAGACTCGCCTTCGAAGGGAACCTGTTCGAGGGTGCTCGGGCCTGGTACTATAGTGTGGCTGGAGGGACGGGAGTATCTTTCCGTCTACCTCTCGAGGGGCCCAAGTGCCGTACGAGTTTCAGCTTCTGTACTTGGTACTCTCAAGCCATCCAAACGCCAGACTTTTTCCCGGCGTCTTCATGCATTGAGAGCATCAATGCAAGTCTCGAGGCCAGGACTGATTCTAGTAAACCGACGAAACTCGTAGAACAGTACCTGAAGGCCCAAAAGGAGGTCGGGCGAAGATCGAGGAGGGAGCCCCCAGCAGTGAGGGCGGAGCCGCGACCGGCAAGGGCAGAGCCACCAGCGACAAGGGCGGAGCCACCAGCCACGAGGGAGGAGCCGCGGGCCAGGAGGTCTAAGCAGTTGGCGAGCAAGCGTCATCGACGCTCTGCTTCTATCGCTGAGCCTGCCCCAAAGAAGGCTCGGAGGGACTTAACGGCTGAAGTCTCTCAATCCGGAGACATCTCTGCCGGAGTTGAGGCTCCTCCTGAAGACGTCCCTGTTAGGGTTGAGGAACCGTCGGAAGATGAAGATTTCCCCACCCTAGTCCGTGCTCCTAGGTCGCGCAGCAAGACCGTGGAGGAAGGGGAGCTTGTTGAAGAGTCCACCGCCGCCGAAGATGACGAGTCACTGGAGGTTGACATAATGACTGGAGGGGATGTTGAGATTGCAGGCCTCTCAGTTCAACCCGAGCCTTCTTCTGCTCATGATGGGAGAGACGAGGCACAGCAGCCGGGGTCTCCTAGCATCTTCATTTCCAGTCTTAGGGCAGTCGACCCTAGTCCTACCACTGGGGTGATTGGAGGTAAGGCTCCTGTTGCGGAGCTTCCTCGCGTTGCGCTGTCGTCTTCTTCGTTATCGGGGGAAAGCGACTTCGAAGACGAGACCGACTATGGCGATGAACCCGCTCTTCCTGATCAGAGCAAATTCTTCCACATCTCGGAGGAGGAAATACATGAGGGTGAGCCATCGACTGCACCATCGCTGGCGATTATCCCTACTGAAGGTATTCTTTCCATCTTCTGTCTAATTTTCTCTTTGCATATTGAAGAGGATGTTCTAACATTCTTCTTTTATGCTGCAGGGCCAACCGAAGATGCTGAGGCTACAACCTCCTCGCGTATCGAGGAGATGGTGAAAGAGTTGACCCGGCCCGAGGGGATTGAGGTCTCGGCTGCTGAGATACCCTCAAAGGGGGCAGCTGTTGAAACTGGGGAGCCTTCCACTCTGCCAGAAGAGGAAGTAACCACTGAGGCTGAGGAGGCTCTCACTCTGCCAGGCGAGGAGGTTACTGCTGAAGCCGAGGAGACTTCCGCTCCGCAGGATTTGACGTCTCCGGACCTCCAACCTGGTAAGGCAGCTCTGATGCTTTAAATGTTTAGCTCTTCTATCATTGTGGCTAACATCGCGATAACTTGCAGAGAGGACCGAGGGGGTTCAGGTGGGGTCCGATGGTTGGCACCCTTCCAGAAGGCCATACAGCTCAGGTCTCGGTGGAGGTTTCTGAGGAGGTCGTGCTTACTACTCCCTCATTGGTCGTGGAGGCTCCTGCAGAGGTAGTACCTCCGGAAGCGTCAGCGGCCGGTCCAGCTCTTGCTGTCTCGACGGCCAGCACGACTCTTGTGCGAGAAGATCCGCCTTATATCCCCTATCCTGTGACAGAAAAGGGGTCGGGAAGCTTCCTAGGTGGTGAAGACATGGGGGAACTGGCACGTCAGATGGTGCAGCAATTCTTCGCTTCGATGGGATCATGTATTGATCTCATCTTACGTGGAAACAGCTCGTTCCAATTTGCCCAGACGCTTCTTAAAAATCTGGTCGTGAACGTCGAATTAACCGGAGGCCCTTCACTTGCCAAGGCGTGTCTACGGGTGGTAGAGCAACTGGGAGACTACCTGCAGGAGCTGGAGTCTTTGGAAGATGCTGGCTCTTTTAGTGAGGCCCAGGCCACCCTGACTAGGCTCCTAGCTGCTCAAGAACGAGAGCGACAGGAAGCGGAGGCACAAATCGCTGCAGAGATCCGCAATCTCGAATATTCCCAGGCTGAATGTCAGAAACTAGCTGGCGATTCAAGGGAATCCGAGCTTGTCATGCAGAGCACAGAGCAAGTCATCATCAGGGCTCGGGACACCATTGCCAAGGCAGAAGTGGTGCTTGCGCTCAATGAGGAAAAGCTTGCTATCATCAAGAAGCAGCTAGAGGAGCAACAAGCTGCTAGGGCGCGAGCTGAAGAGAGTCTGTCTCTACATTCTTCCAGGGTGGAATCTCTGCGAGCGCAGCTGGCCGCAAGAAATTTCTTATCCGAAGAGGAGCTGCGGGACCGGGCTATTATGGAAGCTGAAAGGACGCGCCAACACGAGATTCACCGCCTTAGGGAACAAATCCGTACCTTGGCGAACCAGGACATTTAGCCTTCTTTTCTTTTCCCCTTTTTTTTGTAAAGAAGAGGACACTCTGTTTAGAGTGTTTGTATCCACTTTTACTGTTTATAATAAAAGTTTGAAAAATTTTGCTCCATCTTCTTTGCTCAGCTGTAGGCGAATCCAACTCCTTGGTAACTGGCACTTAGGTAAGACTAAGTTCTGTTAATGAAACGCGGCCTTGACTCTGAGTCTTCTTAATGAGACGCGACATTGATCCATAAAGTGAGACGCGGTCGTCAGTCCACAGGAACTTAGATTTACTAAGTCCTTTTGATGAGACGCAGCGTCAATCACAGAGTGAAACGCGGTCTTCTTGATGAGACGCAGCTTTGATCTATAAAGTGAGACGCGGTCGTCAGTCCATGGAGTGAGACGCAGCGTCAATCACAGAGTGAAACGCGGTCTTCTTGATGAGACGCAGCATTGATCCATAAAGTGAGACGCGGTCGTCAGTCCATGGAGTGAGACGCAGCGTCAATCACAGAGTGAAACGCGGTTGCTAAGAAAGACGCGGATCGATCAGACACGGGATACGCAGCCTCGAGCGACTTTCCCATCTGCGTTCAATGCAGCATGACTTTAAAAGATTTTTAGGAGATCTTTGAACGTCAAGTCTTCACCGTCGATTGGGGTTCCGGGTCATCCGTTGCTTCCCAAGACAGTTATCCACGCGTCAGCCTCTTATTGGGTTCAGGCGTTAATGCTCTTGCATGCAGAACCGACGCTGGCGGTTGAAAAACCGGCGCATTTCGACGGTTTCCAAAGCAGCGCTCCACGCGTCCGTTTTTGATTGGGCTTTGACAGTTGTGCGCGACGGTTCCGATTGATGCCCCATTAATGACAGTTATTAGGGACTGCCTATAAATAGAGTGCACCCTCTTCCTCTTTAACAATCCAACTTAGACTGTTTTCATTTGTTTTGCTCCGAGAGAAGTCTCGCCTTGAATTATCTTTCAGAGAACCGTCTTCATGGATGAAGGTGACCCCATGGATGAAGATGACCCAGAGCTCTCATGCCTCTGTTTGGTCTCTTCAGAAGGAATCCTCTCTCATGTCATCCTGCGCACCCGCGTTTGGATGCAAAAGAGGTCAACTCTGGACAGAGGTTTCTGCTGGTATGTCACCCCGATGATGTCCATAGCCTGTATTTTGGCATAGGCATCCGAATGAAATTCTGGTGCATTCCTATTCTGGAATTTGTGCTGGTGACTTGAACTTTTCTGAACGCGGGCTCTTGACGCTGGCTTTGCTCATGGCTATTGCCTTGGCGCGTTTCAGACCTGAATCTTGCAACTCCTGTTCACCCAACAGAGAGATGGCAATTTTCGGCGTTTGAAGTTTTTCGCGTCTAGTACATTAGACGCGGGTGCAAACTGAGACCGCGTTTGAATCCTGGGAGTGGCACAGTTTTAACTCGCGTCTGTTTCTGCTGACGCGGTGGTTTGACTGTGCAGATCATTTCCGCGTCTGAAGTCTTCAATGACTGCCGCGTCTGTTACTTAGTTTTTAAAGTATACTAAGTTCCAGATTTTCTGATTCTCTTATTTGTTCTTTGCAGGTTCGCTGGTCTCCTGGAAGAGTGCTTCAACCGGCGAGCTTGCTCAATGTTCGTTTGTAAGAGAGTAAATTATGGTCCTCGTCGTTTGTAAGAGAGTAAATTATATCTCTGACGAGGACCCAAATCTCGCCAAGGTCTCTTCAGATCTCCTGCACCACTCTTGCCTGATGGCAAGAGATGGTCAGGTCAAGTATGACGGCGAGGAGGTTCCGGCGGTTGCGGTGGCGGAGAGGATCCTCTTCCTCTCCCATCCCAGAAGTAACATCAAGGACAGTCCATGTCCTTTGGATGGCCTGCGGGGGAAAGATCAACTCTTGAACGAAGGGTTGCAGGCTCTTCTGTTGCCACCGGACCTCAAGAACACCATTGCTCCTGGCTTAGTCAGCTAGGGCGCTTTCGAAGTTGGCGTCGTGCATCAAAGTGCAATCGGTTCCAACAGTCGCCACAATTCGGCACTTCTCCAGACATCATGCACTCAGGATCAGATGCGGATTCAAGGAGTGAGTACGGCCTCAGAGAGAGAGAGGGACTTCTTTGTACTCCTTAATTGTAACACTCAATCTTATTGTATAAGAGAGCGTTTTGTATCACTTTCATGTGTTTGGATATGAATAAAAGTGACACTTTTCTTTTTGCCTCTTTCTGTTGTCTTGAATGTTTTGTTTTAGAAGCAAAAGAATGATTTTGGTGGACCCGCCACTTTATAAAAGAAAGTGACAGGGGGAATGCGTACTCCCAGAGAAGGTGAACTTTTGTCAAGTGTCTAGGATTGACTTGATTCAAGGTCAGCTGGGGAATTTGATAAAACATTGTCAGTGGTGTAATGTTAACCTAACAATGTCTTTAGGTGGACCTGTTATTCTGTTGAAGAGAATAACAAGTGAAACTAGACCCGCGAGGAATCTAGTAAAGCTTTTACCGTTAGAGGTGTGATATTAACTTAACGGGTTGGAGATAGTCTTGTCAGAAGTGTGGTGTTAACTCGACAAGGATGTGAGTCAGAGGTGTGATATTAACTTAACTCAGAATGTCACTGTCATAGGTGTAATGTTTAACTTAACAGTGAGGTAATGCTAGAGGTGTGATGTTGAACTTAGCATTGGTCATCTCGACTTAGACGAGGAAGTCGAGGAACGGTCATGGCCATAGGTGTATTGTTGAACTTAGCGATGACTCGGATGCTAGAAGTGTAGTGTTAACTTGGCATCGTCCATTTCAGCTTCGATACGGAAGTCTGAAGAAAGGTGACTATCAGAGGTGTGATATTAACTTGACAGGCACTCGATGTACTGCTTAGAGGTGTAATGTTTAACTTAACAGTAGTTTGTCAGAGGTGTAATGTTAACTTGACAAGAATTGGCTCGTGATAAGAGCAATTTGAGGACCTGTCATTCTATTGATGAGAATTGACAAGTGGAATTTGAAATGCCAGAGGTATAGTGTTAACTTGGCAAATTTGAGAGTTTGTTACTCTATGCAGAGTTAACAAGCAAAGTTTATACCCGACAAAGGGTATTCATTACCAGAGGTATAGTGTTAACGTAGTAATGATTGCACTTTGTGGTCCTACCATTCTATGGATGAGAATTGGTAAGGGATTTTGGAGGAAAGAGTGGACTCGAGTCCACTTAGGATTTTTAGCAAACCCTCAGCTATCAACGGATTTGACATGCCTTTACCAACTACCGTTTGAGTTGGGCTAGCCATGCTATTCCCCTCAGCATGATGAGTTGTCGAGGACTTATGTTGGGCTTAAAGGCCAACATTTTCCTCTATCCTTAGCCGTCGAGGGCGTCGGATCAAATGGGAACGTGTCCCTTAGGATTTTTAGCAAATCCTCAGCTGTCAACGGGTTTGACATGCCTTTACCAACTACCGTTTGAGTTGGGCTAGCCATGCTATTCCCCTCAGCATGATGAGTTTGTCGAGGATTTATGTCGGGCTTAAAGGCCAACATTTTCCTCTATCCTTAGCCGTCGAGGCGTCGGATGTTTGATCAGAGGTGTACTTTTAACTTGATCGGAGGAAGAGTACTATTAAGGATAGTACTTCTTCAAGAATTTGCCATTGATCGGCATCATGAGTGTATCGCCATTTGAAGTTATGAGGCGATATGATCCATTTGAGTAGACTGACTCTACTACAAACGGTCCTTCCCATTTGGGCTGAAATTTTCCTTTTGTCTTGTGCGTCATGACCATGGGTCTTCGGACAGCTAAGACAAGGTCGCCTTTCTTGAAAGTTCGCGCTTTGACTTTCTTGTTGAAGGCTCTGGTGATACGAGCTTGGTAAAGCTCGATTTGTTGTTGGGCCTGCAAACGCTTGTCGTCCAAGGCTTCCAACTCCTGGAGTCGCTGCTGATGCTTCTCCTCAGTTGTCATTTCCGCTGTCAAGGCGACGCGTAGAGAGGGAATTTGTATTTCCAATGGAAGGACGGCTTCGCATCCGTATACCAAGGAAAATGGCGTGGCTTTAGTTGGGGTTCGCACCGTTGTGCGGTAGGCCCATAAGCATTCACCCAGCTTGTCGTCCCAGTCTCGTTGACTTTTCGAGACGAACTTTTTGAGAAGCTTGCCAATAGTCTTGTTGAAGGCTTCTGCAAGACCGTTAGCAGCAGGATAGTATGCCGTTGAGGACACACTCTGGATTCTGAACTTCGCGCAGAATCTCTGGAAAGCCTGGCTGATGAACTGGGGTCCATTGTCATGGATGATACGCCGAGGCACACCGAAGCGGTAAATAACGTGATGTTTCACGAACTTGATCACGTTAGAAGATTTCACCTCTTTCAAAGGGATAGCTTCGGCCCACTTTGAGAAGTAATCGGTTATCGCTAGAATGAACCGATGTCCTTTCGATGATGGTGGGCTGATAGGGCCAACCACGTCCATCCCCCACATTTCAAACGGCCAAGTAGAGGTCGTTGAGTGGAGGTACCCTGGTGCTTGATGGATGAAATCGCCGTGTATTTGGCAGGCGTAACATCTCTTAGCATAAGCGACAGCATCGGCAATCATCTTGGGCCAATAGTAACCCATCCTTTGGAGTCGATGTGCCAATTTCGGGCCAGGTTGATGAGCTCCACAAGTACCATCGTGGGCTTCTTTCAATACTCCTTGGGCTTCTTTTGATGAGAGGCATCGGAGCAGGATCCCGTCATGCGATCGACGATACAATGTTCGCGAAATCGCATTATAGTAGAATTTGGGGGCTTTCCTCCGAATGGCGGCCGCCTCCTTGGTGTCTTCGGGCAGAATGCCGTATAAGACAAATCAATGTAGGGGAATCGCCAGTCTTTAAGCCCTGAAGCGGTCGACACTTCAAGTGTTTCTTTACCGCGATGATCTTCCGCTGACCCCGGGTAGTCTCCGAGGGGAATTTTTGGACAGTATAGGTCGTGGCTATAGACGAATACTTTCTCCATTGCTCCAGCTGGAAGAGCTAAGGAAGCAGCGAGGGATGCGAGTGCATCCGCATGTGCATTTTGCCTGCGCGGTACATGGTCGATGTAGAAGTTTGAAAACCTTTCGGCCATGTGAATTGTCGCGTTGTAGTAGGGTACTAGATCTTCATGTCTGGCCTCGTACTCTCCGCGAACTTGGCTGACGATGAGTTTAGAGTCACCGTAAGCCTCGAGATTTTTAACGCCAATCTCATCGGCGAATTGCATCCCAATCAAAAGAGCGTTGTATTCCGCCACATTGTTGGAACAGGGCTCCGTTAATGAGACAGCTCGGGGAATCACATAATTTTGTGGGGAGACAAGTACTACTCCTACCCCCGCCACTACGTGTCCCTTTGGGCTTGTCCTTGATGCACCGTCGAAGAAAAGTTGCCATACTTGACTTTCGAACAACGTCTGAGTCAGGCAGACTTCGGCGGCCTCGTCTGGGAGATCCTCATAGAGTTTGGCTGCCCTTGGATCTGGGTGTTCAGCTAAGAAGTCCGCCACCGCTTGCCCCTTAATAGCCTTTTGTGGCAGAAAATGCATCTCATATTGTGATAGCAATATGGCCCATTTTGCCAGCCGGCCATTTAGTGAAGAAGGCTTTGTCATAAGTAACCTCAGAGGGTTGACTTTTGATATGACATTTATAGTCTGGCCTACCAGATAGTGTCGCATTTTCTGAATGGCGAACACTAGTGCCAAACATTCCTTCTCGATCGGGTTGTACCGATGTTCGGCTCCGATCATTGTTCTACTCAGATAGTAGATTGCCTGTTCTCGTCCTTGTTCATCATTCTGAGCTAGTAGAGCTCCCAAGGAATGATCCATTGCTCGGACGTACACCAGGAAAGGCTTTCCGGACACCGGAGCTGCAAGGACTGGTGGTTGGGTGAGGTAGTGTTTGATCTCCTCAAATGCTTTTTGACAAGCGTCGTCCCAAATGAATGAAACACCCTTTTTCATCAGCTTGGCGAAGGGTTGGCATCTCCCGGAAAGGTTTGATATGAAC
The DNA here is from genome assembly GCA_038442645.1 of Agave tequilana. Taxonomy (NCBI): domain Eukaryota; kingdom Viridiplantae; phylum Streptophyta; class Magnoliopsida; order Asparagales; family Asparagaceae; genus Agave; species Agave tequilana. The sequence goes on along the minus strand of JAVJIF010016043.1, from coordinate 82,722 downwards.
CTGCGGATGTACGCCAATCGTCCTTGTAATCCCCTGAGCTCCTTGAGGCTTCTGGGGGGTTGCATCTCTTGGATAGCGCGGACTTTCTCTGGATCCAAATAGATTCCTGTGGAAGTCACAACAAATCCTAGGAATTTGCCACTGGCTACCCCCAGGAAGGATTTGGTGGGGTTCATCTTCAATTGATGAGCCCGCATGATGTCGAAGACCACCTTCAGGTCTGCTATGTGATCACCTTTAGTGCGACTCTTCACCGCGATGTCATCGACATAGCATTCCACCGTTTTCCGCATTTGCTGATGGAAAATGGCGTTCATGGCCCTTTGGTATGTTGCCCCTGCATTTTTCAGTCCGAAGGGCATGACGGTGTAACAATATACCCCTAGAGGAGTCCTGAAGGAGGTATGCTTTTCGTCATCGGGATACATCTTGATTTGATTGTATCCTGAGAACCCGTCCATAAAGGACATTCGCTCGAATCCACAAGTATTGTCAATCATGACATCTGTGATTGGCAATGGGAATTCGTCTTTGGGGCAGGCCTTTTAGATCACGGAAGTCGATGCAGATCCGGATCTTCCCATTCTTCTTGGCGACGGGGACGATGTTGGCTACCCAGTCGGGATGTTGTTCTTCCCGGATGAAGCCAGAATCGATGAGCTTTCTGACTTCTGATTGAATTGCCTCCATTATCTCTGGACGGAACCGTCGCTGCTGTTGTTTAACAGGCTTCATGTCCGGATTGATGTTGAGGCGATGCATAGCCACTTGAGGATCAAGTCCAGGCATGTCCTCATAATTCCAGGCGAAGACATCTATATACTCTTGTACAAGAGATATTAGATCCTTCTTCTCTGGAGGCGACAGGCCGTCACTTATGAAGATGGGCTTGGGGTTGGTCTCATCTCCTAGGTTGATCTGAACAACCTTGTCATCTGTGGGTGGCTCACGCTGTTCAAAGCGGATATCCCAAAGAGCATTCAAATGTTTGATCCAAGGATCTGTATCAGGTTGGATCATTTCTTCAACTTCATCTTCCAGATGGCCTGTTGAAACCATGTTTACTGAAAGCCCTTTGAAGATGTTGCCGACACTGACATCTGACTCCCATGATGACGTGTCTGAAGAGCAATCGTTGCTCGACGATTCTTGAGAATCAGAGGCTGATGGGACCGGAGTTGATACATAGCCCAACCCCCTGCGCGTCCGATGATAATAATCGGGGGCCTTCCCTTTTGGCACAAAGGATCGAAGTAGCGTCCTCCTTCCTTTGCCGAAGTTCAACCCGGGCTTGTTGGTTATATCGTACCCCATTTGCTTCATCATTCTGAGTGCTTTCGATTCATAATGGTCGAGCTGAGGGGATTCCTCCTCGCTTTCCGATTCTTCGCGGGGCATTGGTTCAGACGAGATTCGCCCAAAAAGTATTGGTCTTTGGCCTTTTCGTCTTGCCGGAACCAAGAATATAGACTCCTGCGCATCGCCATTATCCTGGTATGTCCCGAAAGATGATTTTACTGGTACATGCAATGATGTCAAAGCATCCATTGCCGACCAGATGTCATCGTCTACGTCGGTAGTAGTATCCGACGGTATTGAATCGGATGCACACGCAGAAAAATATTCAAAGTCTAGATTCTCATTAATATACCAACCGCCTGCATCGTCGGTGGTATTATCAACATCGAGCTTATTAGTGCTCTTTACAAGTGGTTTTAACTCCCACAGGCACTTTTCTTGCTCGGGCTCAGTGTCAGCCTCATTACCAGAGTCTGGCGCCTCCAGTTGCGGGGTTTCGTCCACCGGATCCTGATATAAAAGGGAATCCGTGAAATAATTCTCGACTCCCTTGAACGGATACCTTTCGGCAACCAACGTTTGCACCTTCCCACTCGCGTCAATGTATTTCATGACTTGGTGAAGAGTGGAGGGAACGATGGAGTTGCGGTGGATCCATGGTCGTCCTAGCAGCAGATTGTAGGAAGTGTCGGCGTCGATGACATAGCATGTCACCTCCGACTTGAGGCTCCCAATCTGGCACTTGAGCTTGATCTTCCCCATTGGACGGGTGCCGTTGGCATTGAACCCGTAGATGGTCGTCTGTGTAGGGCTCAGACGGTGAGTAGGGATGCCGAGGTGTTGCATGACTCGGCGGGGCATAATGCTCAATGCGGACCCTGGATCTACCTGAATGCGGTTCACCTCAGATGATCCGATGTAACCTGTGAAGTACAGGGGTCGATCGTGTTTCCCTTTCACCTGCATATCATCTGCCGTGAAGGTGATGCAGGGGGCATTCTGGGAAGTGTGGAGGCAGTCCTCTACATCTTCCTCCTTCGGCACCTGGGTCACGAAGGCCTCAGCATTCGCCAGAGCTTCTTGCAGAGCCTCTCTGGTTGACTTTGATAGCCTCAGGAGTTCATACAAGGTGATGCGTGCCGGGATGTTGGCTAGTTGAGCCAAGACATCGAAGTGGTAAGGTGTCGAGGATCCTTCCGCTGCACCTTTTGGAAGGGCTCGAGAGAACCGAGTCTCCTTCTGCTTTGCCACAGGTGGCTTTGCGGAGGGCTTGGCTGATTCTACGGCTGGTTGCGGAGAAGCCGCTGCCGTCTCGCCGTACTGCTTCAAGTATGCCTGTCCTGAACGGGTCCCCGCCATCGGTTGGCTGGGCTCTGCGGCCAGGACTATTGTTTCCTCTTCTGAATCAGTCAGCGAGGGAACATCATCCTCTGCTTCTCGGGAGGAAGCACATACCACATGGCAGGACGAAGCTTTTGCCTTGCCTTTGGACTTCCTGTTGGTTACAGTAGTCCATTGTTGTTCATCGACGAGGTCAGGGTGGACCCACATGGTTTCCCCCTGAGGTGTAGGGACGGCTACCAAGCCCTTCTCCTGCTGCTGGTGAGGGTCTGTGTTGACCACTCTTAATTCTCCCCTTGGAATAGGAGTTACCCCCGCAGGCGTTGGAGGTTGTCTCCCGAACTGGAGAACCGACGTTACATTGGCCGTGACCTTCTTCTGCTCTGGTCGGAGCTTGAGCACCTCCGCGTCAATCAGAGCCTGAAGAATGTCCTTGAAGACGTAGCAGCTTTTGGTAGGATGTCCCAACATCCTGTGGTACATGCAGTAGTTGGGATTGTCGGTCTTGCCGACTTCCTCCGGGCGTCTAATTTCAGGGAGTTTCAGTCGATTGCTCTTGTTGAGTAGCTTGAAGAGCGAATCGACGTGTTCCTCCTTGAAGGAATACTGCTTGTTGGGGCGTGGCTGGCTTGAAGAGCCACTTGCCCTGCCTGTTTGAGGTTTGGTGGGAGATTTCGTCTCCGTCGCCAAATTATCCTTCCGCTTCGTCTGGAGGGAGGTGTCTGGTGCCGGTGCACGCCTTGTCGACCTTTCCGGCCGCAGCTTGCCTTCCTCTGCCTTAACACGGGCAACAATCTCCTCAGCCTGTTCACCCTGTTGGACTAACTGCTTCCAGGTGCGGCTTTCAGCAACTCCTATTTGAGCAAGGAGTGAGGTTTGGAGATTGTGGCGGCATGTTTCCACCAGGGTGGCCTGGGTCATACCGCTTGGGCACCGGAGTGCCGTGTTCCGAAATCTTTCCACGAAAGATTTGACGGACTCCCCTCTCCGCTGTTTGGTAGCTAAAAGGGTGGGCATTGTGACTTCGGAGTCGTCTTCGAAGAAGCGTGTCAAGAACAGCTTCTCTAGATCCCCCCAGTTCTTGATAGAACCCTCCGGGAGCTTCATAAACCACTCAAAAGCCAACCCTTTCAGGGTGCCGATGAACAGTCGCGCCAGGATGGCGTCATTATCTACCACATTCCCGGTCTGGGATTTGAAGTAGTAGATGTGCTGGTTGGGTGACCCCTTCCCGTCGAATGCTTGGAGGGTTGGAGCCTTGAACTTAGGAGGGTATGGAACTAAGTCCCACTCAGCCGGATAGGGCCGGACCACTCCGCTTCTTGGAGGTCCTTGCGATTGGCAAGGGCCTCGAGGCGTCGTTCCAATTGACTCATCCTCTTAGCATGAGTCTTCTCCTGGTCTTGGTCGCTTCTTGCCTGCGACGAGGGCTTGGACACATCCGAGGTAGATCGTCGTGTCTCGTCGGAAGATTCGGAGGGTGGGCTTCCTCCCTTTCTCCCTTTCCCCTTCGGCCGTCTAGGAGGAGATCTCGCTCTTTCTTCAAGCAATTTCTCAAGCATATGCTTGAGGGAGTCAATGGATCTCTGTTGAGAGGCGATTATATCCATCTGGTGCTTCTGCGTCTGTTCTAAACGCCTGGCCGTCTCCTCAGGAGTGTCTGCCATGTAGGCGGAAGCCTCCTTCTCGACGGAAGAGTTTGAAGCCTGCGACTCCACTATAGCGGAGTGAGAATCACCCATTCTAATGCCGCGGGCTAAGGCATTATAGTCAATTGGGGGAATGGCCCCTGTCCGGGTGCGAGTGTGTTGATACACCCCCTCCGGCTCAGAGTCAGATTCCTCTGAGTTGACCATTGGTTGTTTTCCCTTGCTTCTGCTAGTCATGTTTGCAGTAAGCTCCGGGTATTCAACATCTGAGAAGGTTCTCCTCCTGTGGGAGCGTCTTCTTTTGGCTGACGGGGGAATCAGGGTCAGCTGTCTGATTAAGGACTGCTGGTGCACGCCTGATCCATAATGGCATCCAGAGAGCATATGGATGAGTTGCTGACAGCAGCATGACGAAGTGGCTTGATTGGCACTTCTTTTCCTTGTCAAATAATCCCTCAAATCCGTGGGAGGGGGATTAAAGAGACTGGTCTCGCAACGTCGAAGACGGGAGACAGTCATGTGCTGTTCAGCCTGGACGCAGACTTCAGGGACGCGGCTCTCATGACGCGGCTGTATGACGCGCGCGCGAGTCTCGCGTTGCTGCCTGATGCGTTTAGGCAGAGTTGCTTGAGAGAGAGGGGGCTGCTGGGCCCCACGCCTATGAGTGCGTACTTCCTGCGTTTGAAAAGACGCGGAGGTTTCACCCTGGCGTTTGATGAGTTGGTCCTCAGAGGACTCAACTTGAGGGGTCTCGCGTTTGGGTCGCCAAACGCGGATCTCACGCACTGGACGAGGTGCGGGCAAGGCATCAGATTGTACGCCGCGTCCACCCCCAGTCAGACAACCAACGGTTCCGACTTGGAGTTGACGCGCGCGTCTCCTCTGTCGACGCTCAGCATTCCGGTTGCGTCGAGGAGGTGGAGAGAAACCAACAACATCCTGGTTTATAGAACCAAGAGTGTTCACCACGCGGGTCTCCTGAGAGACGTTGACGCGGGTATTCTGCGCGACGCAGTTGATCGCAGCAGCAGTGGTGCCTGGGACCACGCGGGCCTTCTGGGAGGCGTTGGCGCGTGTGTTCTGTGCGACGCGGTTGATCGCAACAGCAGTGCCGGAGGTCACGCGGGCCTTCTGGGAGGCGTTGGCGCGTGAACTTGTCTTGGCACAGTGGGCATCGGCACCCGGCAGAGCCTCAGATTGGGCTTCGGGTAGCTTCTCAGTTGAGACCCTGCGGCAGACGCGGGTCTTTGGGCTCTTGGAGCCAGAAGAGAGGAACTCTTCATACTTCGCCTGGTCGAACTCGACAACGAGTGTTTCGACCATCTTCCCCTTACGGAGAACATCATCCTGCGCCACGATCTGTTCGTCAGTGACGAAAGTAGTCCCCAGCGGAGTCGCCATCTCTTGTTTGACACGGAGAGGGGTTGGCTGGTGTAACGTTTCCTGGAATCAGATGGAAAAGATTACAGCCGGCTTAATCTTCCGGTTACAAGGGAGGGGGAATATTGAATCTTGAATTCCCCCTTTGTTTAGTGCTGGGTTCTTCGTGTGGCGGTGGAGAGTGAATCTTGTTCTCCGTTGACCGGATGACTGTTCGGACCGTCGGGGATCTTCTCTTCGGTCGGTAGAGGGAGTAACTCAGCTCCGTCTACCAAAACTCTAAAAGAGAAGGTAGGCGAAGAGCAACTTGTACGCAGCAAGCTGGCTTGAAGAGTCGAGCTCTCTCTCTGTTGATGATCTCTCTTTTGCCCGATAATCGTCGACGTCCTCTCTTGTTGTTGTTGTTGTTAATTCTCTCTTTTGATTCTCGTCCTAATTGTCGACGTCCCCCCTTCAATAGTGACGGGACTATTTATAGGGTTTTTAGGGGGTGATCGTGCCCCCTAAAAGTGCTCCACGATGAGGGCCAACTTCCCCGCTACATGGGCGGTGGATGGCGCCATAATCGGGGTAGTTGCAACCGAGACGTGGGTGTCGAGCCAACGCGTCTTGATGCTGAGACGCGGGCTTCGGGCCGACGCGCCTTGATGCTGAGACGCGGGCTTCGGGCCGACGCGCCTTGATGCTGAGACGCGGGCGCGGGCTTCGGGCTGACGCGCCTTGATGCTGAGACGCGGGCTATCTCTCGCGTCTTGATTGTCACATTTAGCCTTGCGCCTGGATCTTGGATCCCTGTGTTTTGGTGGCTTGTCTTGGTGATTTTTAGACAGCCTACACTCACACCTCCACATACCAAACCTGTTCGTGCCATTGAACTTTACCACATCAATCCTTGGATGTGGATTTATGGATCTCACTGATGTACTTTCTCCAGCCATCTTCTCAACTGATTTCTCAAAGTAATGCGAAAACAAACTGAGTTAGATAAAACAAACTAGATAAAGACAGGATCTTTAGCTCCATGCGAAGCCCTCAAAGAGTTTCCGAAACTATCTTCTCCTTCAAATTGATTCCTCGAGCAATTTACACGCTGTTTTGAGATCAACACACGATCCACAAACAGTCCCAACGCCGCTCAAAGATCGACACACGATCTCCGCCAAACAGCAACTGATGCCCTTGAATCAACAGATGATCCCACGTCAAACCTGGGATGCTCTGATACCACTTGTTGTGCGCAACGGTCGGGGAAACACAACAACCACCCTTGAGGAATCCGCCCACCTGGCGGAGACTTGATGCAGCCGGAGAAACAACCAACACAACAGGAGCAGCAACCAATAGAGAAAATCAATCAACACACAATTTAACGAGGTTCGGCAACCTGCCTACGTCCTCGGGGCAAGAGAGAGATTTTATTGATTCAACAATCAATACAACTAATACAAGAGGAGAACTTGAGAGAATTCTTGAGGATACTTCTTGGGACACAATACATGAGGGCTGTAGCCTCTCTTTTATAGCCACAGAGTCCCTGGATTTAAGAAAACCCAGATTGGATTTGATTCCATCCAGAAAAGGAATCCAAATCCTAAAAGGAAAGTCCAAACGCGCCTGTCGGTCGACCGGCCGGTCGACCGACCCATGCCACGGTCGACCGCGCCCAACCGAGACAGCTCTGCTTTCAGTCGGTCGACCGCGCGGTCGACCGCTTCCTTCCTGTGCACTTTCGTGCACGCCGGTCGACCGGCCTCCTCCACCGGTCGACCGGACGGTCGACCGGGAGCACAATCTGGCTTGCTCAATGCGCCGTTTCTTGCTCATTTGATTTCCGATCTCTGTGCTAACTTCCTCTACTCCTCTATCTCTCTCTCCCACATAGGCTGAGGGGTACACAACCGCAGTTTTCAAAAAAACTGCGGTGAATAGTACTTTGCTCAGAATTTCAGTCCATTTCTAACCATGTGGAGAGGAATTCTGTGAGAGGCTGCAGCGTGTACGACAACCACTGTTCGTGGGTGTCACACTGATTTTTTCGTCTACACCATTTTCACATCCAAACACAATTTGAAAAAAAAAACCGACAACCCGCACAGCTTTTCCAATTTTTTTACGTGCAATCAAAACTGGGCCGAAATCAAAACAAGAAAATGACTCATACGTTGCTTAAGTCGTCGAGTTTTCCTCTTTTTTTATTCAAACACAAATAAGAAGGAAAAACATGAAAGCAATGAAACGGGGTCCAATTCGTCCCCTTTTCTTTTCATCTCACTTTGAGCTTGTTTGCTTCTGGAAATCAGAACTTAAAAATATCACGTGAATCCCACAGTGTAAGTTTTTCAAGTTTGGTGTTTGGTTGTGTTGGGAAAATAGCTTGGGGCCTATGTCAAAACAGTATAAGCAAGGGGCGCCACCGGAGATGTCTATTGGGTCGTGCCTGACACGGCCCACGCACGGCCCAGCCCGCCGCACCCCATCAAATTTTGACAGCCTAGCCCAGCCCGGGCTTGGGTTTCATTTCTAGAACCCGGGTTCGGCTCGTGACTTGGGTGACCCAAGCCCGGGCCAGCCCGACAGCCCCGGATTTTTTTTAAAAAATTAAAGAATAATTTAATGAATATTAAATAATGTTGTTTTCTTATTTTTTACACAAATATTTTGTGGGTTAGTTGGTCATTGGGCTTTTATAGTTGAGCTAAGGTCATGGATTCGAATCCTGAAATTTATAATTAATTTTTATATTTTATTTGATGGGGTCAGCGGTGGACGGCGGCTCGGGTGGCGGTGGACGGCGGAGGCACGCCGGAAAAGCCGGGCGGCGTCGAGACGGCCCGGGTGGGCCGTGCGTCCGCCCATGCCTGGGCGAGGCAAGTGCCAAGCTCGGTCCTGAGCCTGGCACGGCCCGGGCTGGCCGTGGATCGCCTTTGGCCGACCCGGGGCAGGCTCAGGTCTTACCCGGACCCGGGCCGGGTCTAACCCGAGTCCTCCCCGGACCAGGCCCATGCTAGATGTCGGCGCATTTGACACGCCTAGGTGCCACACTGGATGTTTTTCGGGTTGTCGGGCCGGCCTTGGCCCACTTGACACCCGTAAGTGCCACATTGGATGTTTTTTCATGCATGTTTGCTGGCCCCAGCAAAAGGCAAGAAAGTTTGGGGGAAAATGGAACCCACTTGTTCTTTGCTCATTTTATAAGTTTCCTTTCCCTCCAAACAAGCTTTTGCGGCTATTAAAAGTACAGCTTGTGCTGTGAATGCCTGACTCATGTAATTAGTCAACATGAGAACGGAGTCTTTTAACTTCAAATTGATGAATAAAAATTTGGTGTCGGCCTTGGTCGGCAACTCAAAAGGAAAAATCCTTTAAAACTGAAGTCTAAATGTGAACAATTTTGATTCCGTTTCTGTGGCCGTAAACTGATTATGAGTTCCTGATGTCACACTGTGTCAAGGAAAATCAGAGAAATGTGTACGTGCTAGGTACCAAAAGATTGGTTCTCTCTAACCCGCGTCTTTTACGTCGCAATTGACTTTCCTGCTCGCAAAATATTCTAGTTTTCTTGCTTGAAAATCAAACCCTCATTTAACTATTTTCCTTCAGCGTGTTGTTGTCCACCTCTTCGACTCTCTCTTTTCTTTCCATTCCAATTGAGGAACTTCAACTGAAATTTCTCATTTCTCATCATCCTCAAAAAAAAAACAGAGAGGAAAAACCAGTACTTCAACCTTCGCCCGCTGCTTCTCTCTCTATATATATCTTAAACCCTTGAGCTCTAAACATGCAGCGCTCTTCCAAAACTTTCCAAAAACAGAACAACTTGATCTCCACTCAACATCATATCACATATATCAGTTATCATCAACCCCTTATCCTCTCTCAAAGATATCTATCTAATATATCTAGATTGCTATATCAATCTTCATCATCTCTAGTTCAGTTAGTCGGTAGCCATCGAATGATGCTCACAGAGACCATGAGAGAAGCCACACCCAACCCTAAAGAACAACTGTCATTCTTCTCCAATCTCTTCGGGATGTTCTCGCTGAAGAAGCCCAACAAGAAGGCGAAGGCGAATCTGGTGCAGGTGCCAGGCGATTTACTGACTCCATGCATGGCTCCTGCCAAGCCCAGCAGCAGCAGCGTGTTGGAGCGTGTTTTTCGCTGTTTTGACGAAGATCACGACGGCAAGATATCGCCCGCGGAGCTAAGAAAATGCATGAGAACCGTTGGTGAAGAGTTGTCAGCAGAGGATGCTGAGGCCGTGGTTGTGTTCATGGATTCAGATGGCGATGGACTGTTAGGGTTTGAGGATTTTGTGAAGTTGGTGGAGGTGGAAGAGGAGGAAGAGAAGGGGAGGAATCTGAGGGAGGCGTTTGGGGTGTACGAAATGGAAGGGGAGGACTGCATCACGCCGAAGAGCTTGCGCAGCGCGCTGGAGCGGTTGGGGCAGTCGAGGAGCGTGGAGGAGTGTGAGGCGATGGTTCGGAAGTTCGATCTCAATGGAGATGGTGTTCTTAGCTTCGATGAGTTCAGGGTCATGATGCTCTGAATGAAGAAGAAGAAAGAACTACCATGGCTATCATCTTCGGCACGTAATGAAGTCACGAGTACACTTGTAAATTGATCATCAGAGAGTTCTGGATCATGATTCTTTTGAGCCTTAATCATTATTCATGCGGTGGATGCCGGCTGGTGATTGAATATTGGCCGCCATAGCTCTCCGGAAGAATATTGATTGAGGTGTGATACTTTATTTGATTGCGTGTGTGTACAAAATAATATTCCTTTGAATTCCAGAGTATTGACAGTTGAAAATTTTGTGTTGCAAGTAGCGTGAATAACAGAACTAGGTCATCTCTCTCTCTCTCTCTCTCTCTCTCTCTCTCTCTCTCTCTCTCTCTCTCTCTCGACCAACTCTCCCTCTCGGGGAGGAGGAGATCACCGCCGGCCTGCTCTCAGTCTCGTCCTCTCCCTCCCTCTAGCTTTTGTCCCCACAAGATCCAAACTGACGTAGTTCTTTCCTTTTTCTTCTTCTTTATTTTCCTTTGGGGTGGCCGGATCCGGCCATGACCTCCAAATCCGGCCAGATCCGCCCAATGGGTTGGCCAGCCCCGGCCTTGGGGTGGAGTTTCGATTGAATCTGGCCAGATTCAGGAGGTCGGCGAGGACGTAGACTGCGATGACGTCGAGAGCGGGCGAAGACGACATTGTCGCCGCATCCGAGGTGACATGGCAGGATGCAGGCGTTTCTGGCCAGATCCGACCAGGAGGCGGATCCGGCCGGACCAAGAGGGGTCGGGTCTGCCCGCCTCGCCGTCGATATTCATCCGCTTCACAGCGATCCCGTCATCCCGGAATATCCTCACGTCCTCCTCATTGTCGATGATCCCATACATAGGTCTACGTACCGGGTGAACCCCATCGACCCCATTACCGCTGATGCCTCGTACGCCACCAGATTCCATGGAACAGTCTCGGTGTTGTCGTCCAGAGTGATCAGCAGGAGGAACATTGGTAACGTCTTTGTGTTCAAATGTGAGGGCTTTTATGTCTTCGGTGGTGGTCGAGGAGAACTTGACCCCGGCCTTGACCAGCTTGGTGAACGGATGGTATGGTGATCTCTGACTTTGGGAACAGATGCGAGAAGAAATTTTTGACGGGGAGCTTGAGGATGGAGAATATGAAGGGTCGTGATGAGCTTCCAGGGGAACTGCGCCATGAACTTGATCGGCCGCGATGGGGAAACTCTCTTGATGAAGCGGATTAGGCCATCGTTGATGCTCAACAGGATGCTTCAGATCCAGTTGAACACTTCCCGCTCCTGCCATGGTGATCCGGCCAAGGGGGATGGCAGCGAGATATATTGTCGGCCAAGGGGAGATCCAGTGTCCGGCCAGATCCGGTGGTGGTTCTCATCGTCGAGACTAAGGGGTTTTTGCAAAGCTCTCGATCCGGGCAAGGGTTGATGAGAGTGGGGGTTTTTGGCAGAGCTCTCAGATTCGATAAGAGCCGATGAGAGCGGGATTTTTGTTAGATGAGATCTCAGATTCAGGCAAAGGCCGACAAGAGTAATTTGAATAGGGGTGACCGGCTGGAGGTGGCCAGATTTTTTGTCGCAGTTGCGGTGGTGGAGAGATCTAGTCATAAGATGGCCGAACCAGTGTTGCAGATACCTTGTCGACAGTGACTAGTCAAGGGATAGTCGGTTCTGAGATGCAGATGTCGCAACTGCGGTGTAGGAGAGACGTCACGACTTTGGTGGTGGGGAATCCGATCGCCAGATGATCGGTCCTGAGCTGCAGATTTCTCGTCAATACTGGCAGAAGATCCGGACAAAGGTTGGATGGGTTAGACATGCAGACGACGCAATTACGGTGGAGAGGAAAAGCCACGACTTCGCTGAGAGCGTTCCAGTGGCTCTGTTTTTTCCTTTTTTCACCTTTTGAATGATCAAATTGTGTATATTCCATGCAAGTTTGTATCCTTCTATTTTGAAAATGTTTCGTTAAGTTCTTATTAATAAAACATCGGGAATCTTGCCTCACAATTTTATCTAAAATAAAAAGCAGCGTGAATGTTGATTGTGGAATTGGTACTGGTATATTAGGCTTCCTCTCATGTAGCCCATGCTCTTCTAGAATGTTCTGTGAAACAGCGAATGTTGGTTGTTTCTGGGTCAAGTTAGTGCATAACGAACGCTAGTCGAAATCTATAATAGCACATCTCGATATTTTTAATTCAAAAAATCGCAGACCTATTGCAGATAGAGGAACTCAGACCCGTAACCTCCCTCGAGAGAAGAAAGTGCTACACTACTTGTAGAGGTTAAGAATTTCTTCAGAGCCAAGTTAGTATTACATTAAGAGGGTTAACAAAAGATTAAAAAGCACAAATCACTTTAAACAATTAAAGAAAACTTGGAGCGTTTTTGTTTTTCAAACATGAGGTGTGCATCAAAAATTAACATATTCATTTGATGGTTTTAATCCACACTAAAAGCAAGTGTCACTTTAGCACAATGGTAAAAAAATTTCACAGTGATAATGTCTTTCTTCATACAGGAAAACAGGCAACATAGAGATCAGATTGAAAGAACAGAAGAAAAAAGGAGAAAAAAAAGAGAGAAAAGTCAACTTGCAATGGAAAAAAGAAACAGACCTTCCATGAAATTTCCAGCAGAAAAAAAAAAGTAACGTAGGAATAGGTTCTATCAGCCACATATTAATTTTGCAATTGACTTCAGCCACATTACTTCATTCCACAAAATTAATCTAGAACAATAAAAAGTCAATCCAAATCCCACAGTTTTTATATACCAACTTGTTTTTTTTTTTTTTTTTTTGGTCACGCATGAAGAATAAGATATTGGCTTCAGTTAACAGATAACATGCAGTTAATTCTGTAATGGAAAACAACATTAACTTGAAACAATCCATAGACCTAGCAAGCAGTTGTCAATAGACATCCAGCAATAGCAAGTCGAGAAGAAAATCACAAAGCCAAGAAGGCTCTACAGTTTTCCAAGGTGATGTCAGATTTTTCACCAGATAATTTTACTTTCTTTTTCTCTTATTCAAACCCATAATTTTCTTCTGGTCGTGAGTTTGCGAAGGGGTGCTAAAGTATATTATTAAAGTTAGATTATTACTAATTGTATTAGGAGTAGAGGTTTTATGATAATGTACCTATACATGTGCGCGTAGTGCATATATATTCTGGGCATTGTCGTCTTCAATAATACACAATTCTCAGTTTACGATTACCGCATCAAAGGTTAGGATTGTGTAAATTACACAATTACAACAAATTCAACGGCAATGCACTGTTCAGCTGGTTAGGTTGTCACTAAGAGTATGTCTATATATTCTGTTAGGATTTTGCCTTATTTTTAAGAAGAGATGATGGTTCAAGAAAATCTAATTGAATTTGAGAAGACGGTGAATTGAAGCAAAAGAAGCAAATCAATGTGAAGCAGTTTTCTTTTCAAGCGATTGCGAGTTTTCTTATTCTAGTAGAATACGAATTGAATTAAATTTCTATTCAATAATTAAGGTTTGTTTCTAAAGATTATAAAGGTTCTAAAATCCTTCTAGATCAAGGAGATCAATTCCTAAAATGATTGATTAAGATTCTTCAACCATCAAAAGACCAAGATCATCGCATAGTCCAAATAGGAGTTGTATTGTAAAATCTTATAAATAAAGGTTGTAACCAAGCATTGTAATTGCCAACCAAGCTGATTTCAAGAAGGAAAAAGGTAGAGAACACCAAGGAGATCAGAAGGAAGCCAAGCAAAGAGAAGAGCAAGGTGAAGGTGCATAGTGAGAAGGTATAATCTTTTAATTTAGGCGTAGATTCAAGAGAAAGATGAATACTCTTGTGTCACCTATAGGAAAGATCTTTTTGTACCAAATTATTAATAAAGCTCTCTCAAGTTCTCTCCTGTGGACGTGGGCAAAGTTTAGGCCGAATCACGTTAAATTCTCGTGTTTTTTTTTCTTGTTACTCTTTTATTTATGTATTGCTAGTTTACTTTACAATAGTTTTCTTTTGCAAGACTGATCATATTGTCAAGTTCCGTAAACTTCTTTCCTGAGAGTAACAATTGGTATCTTAGAATATCAATTTTTTCACAACAATTGGTATCAGAGCTAAAAGTTGACAAGGGGTGGTATGTCGAAGATAGGAAGTTCTATGATAAAGTTTGAAGTCGAGAAGTTCAATGGTAAAGGAAAGTTCGGCTTATGACAAAAGAGGGTGAAGGCGTTGCTGGTGCAATAAGGTATTCACAAGACCTTGCGGGTAAGTCAGAAAAATCTGCAGGTACGTCAAACGAGAATTGAGAGAAGATAGATCTAAAGGAGACAAGCACGATCCAACTGTATCTCGCAGACGAGGTGATGCAAAACGTGATAGATGAAGAAACGACTACAAAATTGTGGTCAAAGTTAGAGACGTTGCATATGATGAAAAAGCTCTCCAATAAATTGTATCTCAAGAAACAACTATATGGGCTACGCATGAACGAAGGGACAACGGGGTTAGGGCATCTAAACTTTTTCAATAAGGTCATCAGTGAGCTTCTAACTGTTGATTTCAAGATCGATGAGGAGGATAAGGCGTTGATACTTCTCAGTCGCTGCCAGAGTCACATGATCACATTGTCACCACCATACTCAACAGTAAGAAAATTCTCATCTTGGAGGAGGTCACATCAACTCTATTATCTAATAAGATTAGGAAAATCCAAATCAAGAGGAGCAGACAGGATTTGGTTTGATGGCCACGGGAAGGAAAGGTAGAGGAGAAGGAAAGAAAGGTCTGGACTCGTTAAAGGCGTGCCACTTTTGTCACAGGGAATGTCGTTGGAAGAATGACTCTAAGCATCAGTAAGAGTGATTGAAGAAGAAGGGGCAAGTTATGGAGGCAGGCGTAGCATTGGGCGATTTAGAGGAAACCGAAGTATTAATGGCTTCCAACGAAGATAACATTTTTCAAGGTAAAGGCTGGATATTTGACTCAGGTAGTACGGTTCATGTATATTCCAAAAGGAGTTGTTCAACTCCTTAGCTGTAAAGGAGGAAGGGACTATTAAGATAGTGGATGGCTCAGTTTGCGAGGTCATTGGCATTGGGACAGTCAAGGTTACAATAAGAGATGGGACGATGTGTGCTCTGGAGGTGGTCTAGTATGTCCTGGAGGTACGCTATAATTTAATATCTATAAGGGTGCTCGATGAAGAAGGATGTCGGATCCAAGTGTAACAAGACGTCGTCACAATTAGCCAAGGAGACAGAATAATTCTGAAAGGAGAGAAGTGTGGAGGGTTATACAAGCTAAAAGAAGGAAACTCAGTTCGAGGTAGAATTTGAAGGATAAGCTTGGAAGGGAGTTCATCGCGAGGTAGAGCTTCAAGGAAGACTGCAACGGGATATGAACCGGGTCAAAGTGTTACGCGAAGGAGAAAGGGTACATTCGGGTAAGGCCTGAGATGGCCCAAGCCATGTCGGTAAATCAGCCAAAGGTCACGGGAAGAGGGGGTAAGAATTAAAGGCTTCACGGTATAGTTACAACTAAAAAAAGAATCACGGTATTAATTTAAAATCTCAAGTTGTTTTACTAAAGGCTTGAAAAGCAAGTCAAGATGGAGATTTTAGGATTTTGTCTCATTTTCAAGAGGAGATGATGGTCCAAAAAATCCAATTGAGTTCGAGAAGATGATAGTTTGAAGCAAAAGAAGCAAATCAGGTGAAGCAGTTTCCTTTTCAGGCGATTGCGAGTTTCCTTATTCTGGTAGGATACGAATTGGATTAAATTCCTATTCAATGAAGGTTTGTTTCTAAAAATTAAAGGGTCTAAAATCTTTCTAAATCAAGAAATTCTTAAAATAATTGATCAAGATTCTTCAACTATCCAAATACCAAGTCCAAATAGGAGTTGTATTGTAAAATCTTATAAATAAAAGTTGTAACCAAGCATTATAATTGCCTCAACTAAGCTGATCTCAAGGAGAAAAAAAGGTGGAGACACAAAGGAGATCAGAAGAAAGCCAAGCAAATAGAGGAGCAAGGTGAAGGTGCATAAAGAGAATGTATACTCTTGTAATCTAGGCGTAGATTCAGAGGAAGGTGAATACTCTTGTTTCATCAAAAGCAATGTTAGATCTCTTTGTACCAACTTATTAATAAAACTCTCTCAAGTTCTCTCCCTGTGGACGTAAACTAAGTTTGGGCCGAAGCACGTTAAATACTCGTGTTCTTTCTTATTACTCTTTTGTCTAAGTATTACTAGTTTGTTTTACAATAGTTTTCTTTTACAAGTGTTGATCATATTGTCAAGTTCCGCAGACGTCGATCCTGTGAGTAACAATTGATATCTTAGAATATCAATTTCGTCACAACATATTCTAGTTTCTCAAAAAAGGTTAAGATTTTGTAAGTTATACAGTTACAACAAATTTAACAGCAGTCCCATCTCAATATTTTACAGAAATTAAGTTTCTCAATTGAATTAACAGAGACAACACAATATCTTGGAAGTGAACATGTAGAGTCCTTTAGCTACCTCTAGGCAGAAATTGGCGAAGTCAAATATAAGGAAAGCTAAGGTTTGTGCTCGAGTATAGGTGTTTCCTTTACTGGAGGAGTTTTTCTTGAGTTGAGTGAGAACTCGTGAGGTTTGGTGGTGCTGCTCGAGCTTCTTCCTGAGAATCGGAAGGATTTTGCGTTATTCTGATGGCGGAGTTGGTTTCTAAGCACGTCATTTGGAAGGAGAAGGTGAGAGTTTTCTTTTCTTTGTTGGGTTTTTTTAGCTATCTTCAGGCGTCTACGTGTGCACAATTTCTTTACCTCTGGGGAGACTTTAGATTCATGTACTTATTTGAGATTGTTTTCATTAATTCTTTTAATAAAGCGTGAGGGGCTTTTTTAACTCATTGTTTTTTTCTATAAAAAAAATGTAGACTCCTTTGCTAACATCTTCTCAGTTCAGGTTATGCCAGAGGACCCAATAAAATTTACATGTAACAATAGAAATGGAAATATGCCTCTGCTTAAGAGAGATCTATATGTTACATGCAATTGCCGTACCTAAGTACTCTTTGATAGGTACTGGTATGGTTGTATGTGGGTAGATGTAGTCTTTTGACAATAGCTTGTTCGCATACAATATCGAAGAGGCACCGACATTAAACTTGTTGGCAATATCAGCAACGTCGTCACCAGGGAAATGGATAAGCAACGAGGTGCTTGATTCCCTTGGTCTTCTGCTCTTCAACAGGACAAACACATCTCAGTGGGACTACCAGTTTCGTCCCGGGCACCAATTGCCAAGATTTATGTGTCGAATTCTGATCTATCCGGGGCCCTGATACAAGTGCTTGGCAATAGTGTTGTAAATGTCACCGGACTCTACAACATAGGTGGCGTTTTTTCTGTTAGTAGTTGCCAGAACAAGAGCAGGTGATGCAGAAAATGGGAAGCTTGAGGTCGCGGTTCTGGTTTTGCATGCCAAGGCATTGAGGAGGCTTTCCATCTGTTGATCAGTCTCGTAGTGGGCATGGGGCCTATAGATGATGTAAGAAGTGCAGGATGCAGGGCCATTGTATTTGTATCCGAGGCAGGGCGAGGCGAGTGAACAGTCCTGATTTTGTCCAGCATAGTCCTATTGGACATATATGCAGTCAAGGAAGAAGAGGAGGAAGAGGAGGAAGAGCGAGGAGATGATTTCATGGTTTCTGAATGATTGATTTGAGGGTAGAAGTAATGAGGCTTTATAGGATGAGGGCAAATCTGATGATTCATTTGGTCCCAAGTAGTTGGACCTACGGAATTTCAAATGCTACATTTCAATTAACTTGGAACCACAGTTCAGTTAGCCTTGGTGTTTCTGCATTCTAGATGATAATCTGAAGCAATTAATCCCAAAAAAATAAAAGAAAGAAAAATCCAGATAACATAATTAATCCAGAATCGAAACACAATGCTAAGCTATTAACTCATCTGAAAGTAAATAGGAAGAGAGAGAAGGAAAAAAGAGGTAAGGGCACTGCAGCCTGCAGCATGAAGATATGGGTGTTTGAACTGTCAAAGATTGTGGTATCAAACATTTTGACCTGTGAAACAAATTCAATTTAAAACCATTAAATGGACAAAGTAATGTTTGAATTCTCAAAGATTGTAGTATCAAATTTTTTGACCAACCATTTAACAAATTCATCAATTGATCAAATAAGACACGCCTTTCATGAGAGAGAACCTAGATGTGTGAATCAAGCAGAAATTCAGATGGAGATCCTATAACAGAACTGAACTAACAAGAGAAAGATGAAGGGGGGAAAAGCCCAATTAGAATGATTGGGTGGAAACCAAACTACAAGTGCAAGAATATCATCAGACAGAAAACAAATTAAGAGAGAGTATAGGAAAAAGATTAATATGCCCACAAAATCTGACAAATAAAAGGAAGAGCATTAATTAAAGTAGATGGTATTAGATGCACAAGAAACTGCACTTGAACCATACAGACCCATGATCATGCCACACACTTCACAATAACAAAAATCTGCTCTCAAGCAGAGACAGAGGAGGGGACGAATAAAAAAAAGAAGAAAAAAAAAAAAACATAATCATCATTTATACAGTGATCATCTTTTTGGATGACTTGAAGCCAAAAGGCTTGCATGAGACAAGATACAAGGCAACCTTGTTCTTGATCTTCCTCAGCAAAAACACCATGTCTTCTCCCCAGTGGAACACAGCTATGAACTTGCCTTTCAACGACAACTTTGTAACATCGCCTTCATCGTGCTCGGCTTCTTGCTCCTCCTCCTCCCATTGCAGTGGGTAACTCCTCAAGAAAATTCTTCTACTGCTGTAACTCTCATCTCTGAAGCTCCTCACCCTCACCCCTTCTTCCTCTTCCATCCTTGTGTGTGTGTGTGTGTGTGTGTGTGTGTGTTGTGTGTGTGTGTGTGTGTTTTGTAGCTTGGATTCCTGGGTTTCATTTATATGTGCAATATACACACCAGAGAGAACAAAAGAAAAGAGAAAGAGTTACCTTCCCGGCAAATTGCATGTATTAATTAAATGATGTAAACTGGAGACTCTGGCTTATTCTAAAGCTTTAATTTTATTGACTTGAGCACTGAAAGAGGACAATTAAAACCACACAAAATCATCCAAATATGTGGAAGAGTCAAACATATTGTTGCTTTTCTAGTTGCTGCCTTGTCATCAGATATGAGATTGCTACACATGGACCTTGTTATCTAAAAAGCAACAGAGAGCTCCCTAAGCACGCAGATTTGAATAGACTTGATATTTTGAGGTGCAAACTAAAGTAACGCAAAGCATTTGGGACCTCAAGCTACCATCATCAAGTCCTTTTCAAGATTCTAGTGAAAAGCAAGGTAGAGTCCTTGTCCCTATGAAGTGGAGGCCAATTTGTCTTTCAATTATTCTAAAGTCGTTATCTTTGTTAATATGCTACAAAAAATGCTGTAACTTTCAGTATGTGTAGGTTTGGCTCAGATCAACAATATCTAAAATATTCAGAATTTTTCTCTTCTTTTCTAACAGAAGTCGTAACCTGGATGCTAACTGTTTATTGATGGGTAATAAAATTGATACTATGTGATTCTTTTCAAATTGTGAACAACAGACGAGTTCATAGAAATGTCATCACTTTCTTTTTTTTTTATTTTATTATCTTTTTACTAATTAGAGGGTGGTTGTTTGCTAACTACAACTACTACCAAGCTTATTAACATTGCTCACAAAAAAAAAGACAAGAAATACTTAGATGGAAATATATCGCCCATGCCGTCACGCATATGATTGATGTAAACCAGCAATATTGTAATCTAATATCTCCCGTTGACAATGAAATGAATTTTGAAGTCCAATCCAATTCTAAATCTTCTGAAACTCACAGCCTTACACAAACAGAGCATTGTGTTTCCGAAGTTAGCGCGCCGGTCAGACCTTGAGTTTGTTCTTCAGAGATCATCGATTCGAATCTCTTCGAGTGAAAATTTGTGATGGGTATGTGTAAACTTGAAGGTAATCTCTAGCTTGTTCTCAAAAACAAACAGGGCACTGTCACTAGGAGAGTAGGAGATGGTGCTCAGATTCTTCGAACTCGAGGAAAGCGACGACAGCCTCTGCGTCTTGTGCGGTGCAGTCACCGAGGGCAGCAGAGCCAACGGCTGGCCGTTTTGAAATTCTTAGACACGAAATTTTCAATGCTGAGCCTTAAAACTGTTTCTTTTTTTTTTTTTTCTTTTCTTTATCGAAAGAAGATTCATTGTTGGGTTCTTCACCATCAATTCACGGCAACCGAGAGACAGAAAATTAGTGGAAGAAAACAAAAAGGAAAGCATTACAGATTTTTTTAACTCATGTTCTCCAAATCTTATTTTGATCTCCAAATCTTATTTTGATAACACCCCTCCCAAATCTTTGTGGCTTTTTTTTCAGGGAAGGGTGAGGTCTTAGTCCCACATTATTGAAATAATAAAGAATAGAATAATACAAGTGAACAGAAGGGGAGAAGGGCGGGGGGAGAGGGAGAGGGGGAGGTGGGTTTACATGAAAGCGAAAATTATAATCAAGTAAGCAAAGAAATAAAAAAGTAAAATACTATGACGGATTGCGACATTTGTGAACGAGAAAATGAGCTTGTCAAAGAGTCACAAAGGAAAATATCTGACTACTAAGCTCCCAGATAGAGGAGAATTTAGCTTTAAAGACTCGTTGATTACGCTCGTGCGAAACAGCCCAAATAATTGTGGTGACAACACAATCCCAATGGTTGGCGTCATCATGTGACTCCAAAAATTAATAACAGAGGAAGGCTAAGAAAATATTACAAGACGATTTATTTCCGGCGCCCAAAATTTCAAAGTGAAGGGCCAATGGAGAAAAATATGATCCGCGATCGGGTTTGCCACCACAAAGCAAGCATGGTGTTGTAGTAATTATACCCTACTTGACGAGATTGTCCGTAGTTAAGAGACGATCATGGAGTGAGAGCCACATATGCACCTTGATCTTAAATAGGGCTTGTGTGGTCCAAATTCATCGGAAGTAATTGTTTTCTTCTTGGTAGCCGTTAAGCTTACGGTAGAGGAAGTTGACGTTGCAGATACCTCCTTATTTCAATTTTCATTGACGCGCATCTGGTGAGGTGGAGAGATGTAAGGGTTGGAGGAGGGTAAGGAGGGAGTTGAGGTCATTGTTAAGGTTGGCTCGCATGAATTGGTTAGGCTGTCTCTTAAAATTTAGGGCCTAAATCATACTTCCACCAAGGACGCAAGTTTGAGATATGACCGTTGTGGAGGGGTCCTTTGCAAGTGCAAATAAGTTGGGGAATAATGAAGTAAGTGCATCATTTCTCACCCAATGATCGAGCCAAAATCTTGTTGAGCATCCATCCCCAAAAACAAAATGAGTATCAGAAACAAAGGTCGTGGAAGCCTTCAGGACTCCTCTCCAAATAGGGAAAATATGCCCGGTGAGTGGGATATGCGCCTTCTATAATAATTGTATATAACAAGGCCCACTCAAGGAGCATTTGTATCATTGAATAATCTCTATCATTACTTGGAAAGTCTGGAGATTGCGAACACCCAAACCATTTTGGTGCTTATGGGAACAAAAAAGTTGCCAATTAATCAATAAGCTCTTCATGTATACTTCTAGCACCTTTCCAAAAGAATGCATGACGAATGTTGTTAATAGATGGATCGGCCATTCCGAAAGAATGTAGAAAGATATGTAGTAGAGCGACATAGATGACAAGACGGAATTCATAAAGATGAACCTACCTCCTTGAGAAAGAGCATTACCTTTCCAAGTTGCAAGTTTTTTTTTTATCCTCTCAATGAGAGATTGTCAATCTTCCCTTGTGAGAGGGGTCGTTTAATTGAAAGTTCAAGATAAGTGAAAGGTAAGGAGCCAAGGTTGCAATTGAGGATAGAAATAGCTTTTGTTCCCACTTCTACACTTCCACTCAAGTTATAAACAAATGACTTGTGGAAATTTATTTTGACACTTCTACTCAAGTTATAAACAAATGACTTGTGGAAGTTTATTTTGAGCTCAGTCATCATCTCGAAATCATAAAGAAGAATCTTGAGGGAGAGAAGAGATCTAGCATCACTCAGCACAAGGAGGAGAGTGTCATTGGCATAGTATAGGCTAATAATATCATTCGGCTAAGGGAAGAAGCTCACCTTTTGAATGCAACCATTAATGTCAGCATTTGAGAGGATACGAGTAAGAGTATTGGCCACAAGGATGAACAGGTAGGGAAAAGAGGATCCCCTTGTCTCAGACCCTTACGGCATTGGATGTAATTTTCGGACTTTCCATTAACGAGCATAGATGAAGTCCCATAGAGCAAGTAAACTTTAATCCAATCAACCCAACATTGCCCAAATCCTCTTTCCAAGAGTAGTCAAAGAGAAAGTTCAAAATAACAGAATCAAAAGCCTTCTCAAAATCAAGCTTAAGGAACACCGCCTAAATATCGGAATTGTGTGCTGCAAGAACCCGAGGTGCATAAGCCACACTATAAAGAATGTATTTTTTTTAGTGAAGACCAATTGAACTTGATCAGCAAGGAGATGGATATGATGGCGGAGATGGTTGCCAAGAACTTCAGTGATTATTTTGAAGACAGTATTGAGGACAATATTGAGGAGACTAATAGGTCGGAAGTTATTAACCAAGAAAGCACTTTCTTTTTTCGAAACGAGAGCAACCAATGCATAACTAATGCACCGGAGACCCACGTTGCCTTTGTAGAATTGTCCATATTGCTAGTAGAAATGATATCTGGCTTGACAAGATTCAAAATTTTTGGAAGAATAAAATTAGGAATCCATCCGGACCCGGAGATTTGTCGGCACCTAGCCTCCTCATTGAAGGGGTGTTCAGTGTCCCGAAAAGACCAATCATGATAATGATAAAGGATATCCCAATTAGCAAGCAAAAGAAGACATTGAGGTGCTCCAAAAATTTGAGAGTAATATGAAGTAAAAGCGTTAGAAATATCAACATGAGCGGTAAGAATTTCCCCTTGGTGATGAGGTGTATGTATGAGGTTCACAATGGAAAATTTTAGAATTTTGATCTCCTTGTTTGAGCCAAATAGCTCGGGCCCTTTTCCTCCACATAATTTCTTCAGGGTGTTGGATTTTATCGAGCTCATTGAGAAATGACACTTTGAGAGAGGATTTAACAGAAGAGAGTGGTCTTGTTTCTTGGATAACATCAAGATTGTTTATCTCCTTAAATGGTTTCAATTTTTGCCTAATAACGCTCTTGAATTTTGTTTTACTCCAAGCCATTAGAGCACTTTTTGTCTTTCGGAGCTTATGGGAAATTATAGTGGTGGCATTGTCATGGAAGATCAAAGACCAAGCACTTATCACGGTGTTATGAATTTCACAGTGCTTCAACCACATACTCTCGAAGTAGAATCTATTAGCACATCGAAGATTGGAAGATGTATGGAGGGAAATTGAAATGTGATCGGAGAGGGAATTAGGAAGAGCTTTGCAAGTTGAGAGAGTGAATGCATCATCCCAATCATCCGAGATGAGGAACTGATTAAGCTTCACAAAGGCGGACATTGCACGCTTGTTGGACCAAGTAAATGCCTCCCCCAAGTGGAATATTATTTAAACCAAGGCCCCAAATTAGATCATTGATGGAGTCAATATTAACAATATTGCCCTCACAACCTTGACGCTCATCCATAAATCTAGTCATGTTAAAATTCCCCATCAAGGCCCAAGGCATCGATGAATACTGATTAGTATTCATTTTTGTATTATTTTCATTATATTTCATATGCATTTATCAATAAAAATATTTTTTTAATGGCTTTTTTTCTGAAATTTCAGTTCCACACTCTACTGAAGAAGAAGGCCTAAATCCTAGTTAAAAAGAGGATTAAAAGAGGATTATTTGAAGCCCAAACCTGTAACGAACCAGAAAATATTCTATGGATATTAGAAGTTTTTTACAGGACACCTGGACCGAGCCAGGCTGTCAGAGATGTCGCTGGTATAACGGCTAAGATGTTGCCGCTGAAACGCGACTCTGGCCGCAAATCCATGGCAATCTCGTGAACGTTGATGTAGCGTTTCATCCTATAGCTATGACGAAGAGGGACTAGGGTTTGGTGCCTATATAAAGACCCCCAGGGCCTCAGAGGAGAAGAATAATTAGAAAATAGGGAGAAAAGCTTAGGATTTCTTCAGAATTCTCTTGTATTTTTATTTTTCTTTCTTAGTTCCAGAAAAAAGAGATGGTGAGAGTGAGAATTCCGTATTTGAAGGTGACAATCACTGCAAATCTCCATGTTCTTCCTTCTTTAGTTTCTTATTGCTTTATTTTCAAGCTTTTTATTTTCTTGCAATTAGTGTAACCATGCTTTCTTTCAAGCTTTACATTTCCATTGCTAACTAAATTTCTAACATGACTAACTAATCTCTAACACTATTAACTACTAACTCTTGGATGATACAAGTCATGTGATTCATTGAATGCATTTAATTTTTAATCTTATGTTTTACAAGTATTCTTGATTCCCAATGAAGATGAGTGATATATTATTAAAGTTGTGTGATTCTATCCAAATGACTCATATGTGGCTCTTTTAAAGCCTTGCCACTTTGGCAACTGTCTTGATGGAACATGATGATGGGTTTATCTTAGAATGCTAACAATTTAATGCATAAGCTTCTTATTTCATGCTTGCTAGAACAATGGTTTTGATGATCTAATGAACCTGATATTATTGTTATGCATTGTTAGTTTGTGAATCTTAACTCTTATGTTCCATTCTTATTTATCTATTGAGAACCCATGATTCAAGGAGGTCACATAACCAAGCTAAGAGAGGGACACTCCAACAATTGAGCTATCTTTTAGACTTGATGAACCAAAATGGATATATTGTCAATGAATCTTCATGAGGCATAATTCAGCCAAGTGATTAGTAAGTTAGTAGTATAAAGTTATTAGTTAGTCATGATCTTTCTTCTATTGTCAAAACTCTTTTCTTAAAAAATAACTTGTTTTCTTTTTTCAAATCTCTTCTCTTTTCTAAACAAGACTAGTTTCTTTTGTTTTTAAACTATTCACCGCTTTCATCTCGCATCTCTTGTTTTAATTTTCTTTTCTTTTTTAAACCACAACAATTATAACTCCACAATCTTCTTCTTTACTTTCTTTTTTCTTTCATTCTTAAACAAAGAAGAACCTTCATTTCTTTTCAAAAACAAGAATTTAGAAAATCGGACAAACGCTTCCATCGCATTCCCTCCCTGCGGATATGACTCATTATAGCTCTTTACTACAATGGTAGTTCAAGGGAGGTTGTACCCTGACTGAAGAAATGACGTCATATTAGCTGTCACTTTCTTCTGCTCCGGGCGGAGCTTGAGCACCTCCGTATCAATTAAAGCTTGGAGAATGTCTTTGAAGATGTAACAACTCTTGGTAGGGTGCCCCAGCATCCTGTGGTACAAGCAATAATTGGAGTTGTCGGTCTTGCCAACCTCCTTAGGACGTCTAGCTTCAGAAAGCTTCTGCCGTTGCTCTTATTGAGTAACTTGAACAATGAATCACCATGCTCGTCCTTGAAGAAGTACTGCTTATTGGCGCGTAGCTGGATTGAAGAGCTACCCTCTCTAGGCGGTTGGAGCTTAGAAGGAGATTTTGTCTCTATCGCCAGTGTGTCCTTCCTTTTAACTTGAAAAGATGCTTCTTGCGCGCGCCTTGTTGACTTTTCAGGTCTGGGTTTATTTTCTTTTACCTTAACCCTGGTGTAATCTCTTCTGCATGTTCGCCTTGCTAGACCAACTGCTTCTAGGTACAGCTTTAAGCTACTCCTATCTGAGTTAGGAGTAAGATTTACAAATTGTGACGACATATTTCCACGAGGGTGGCCTGGGTCATACCGCTAGGACATCGGATTGTCATATTCTGAAATCTCTCCACAAATGTTTTAACTGACTCTTTTGTTCATTGCCTCGTCGCCAGGAGAGTTGGCATGGTATTTTTGAGTCGTCTTCGAAGTAGCGTGTAAAGAAAATCTTCTCCTCAGTTCTTGATGGAGTCTTCTAGGAGCTTCATGAACCATTCAAAAGCGATCCCCCTTGGGGTGTCGATGAATAAACGTGCCAGGATGGTATCATTTAATACTACATTCATGGTCTGAGACTTGAAGTGTATATGTGCTGGTTCGGTGACCCCTTGCCATCGACGGCCTGTAGGGTCGGAGCTTTGAACTTAGGAGGGTATGGGACAAGATCCCACTCAAACAGGAAAAACTGGACCACTCCTGCTTCTTGTAAGCCTTTTCGACTGGCAAGGGCTTCAAGACACTGCTCCAGTTTACTCATCCTTTTGGAATGAGTGCTCCCATTCTCTGAATTGCCTCCCTCTTCGGATGGAGACTTGGACAACTTAGAGTTGTAATGCTCCTCCTCTTCTGTATGTGCAGAAGATGAGCTTTCCCCTTTCTTCCGTTTGCTTTTGGACTTCTTAGAAGGAGTCTTGGTCTTAGGCTTCTTTTTGTCCTAAAGCATATACTTGAGGTTGTCGATAGATTCTTGTTGAGCACGAATCATATCGAGTTGCTCTCTGGGTCTGGGCTTGCTGTTAAAAGCGCTTTGCCATTTCTTTAGAAGTGTTTACCATATATGCAAAGGCTTTTTTCTCTACAGAAGAGTTCAAGGCTTGTGATTCTGCGATGGCAGAGTGTGACTCGCTTACTTCAATGCCCCAGGCTAGGGTATTTAGTCCACTGGGGCTATTACGCCAGTTCGAATACGGGTATACCGATACACTCTTTCCGGTTCGGTGTCAGACTCGTTAGAGCTGACTATTGGTTGCTTCCCCTTAGTTTTACTTGGCGTAGTGCTTGGACTCACCACGTTCGCAATAACTTCAGGGTACTCTGCATCAGAGAAGGTTCTTCTTGTACGAGAACGATGCCTTTTGGTTGAGCGAGAGATTAATAGATGATAACCATTTGAACACCGACTTTTGCAGTGGCATTCAGAGAGCATTGTTGTGATGAGCCGTAGACAACAATATAGTGGAGTGATTTGATGAACACTCCTCTTCTTTGTCAAGTAATCCTTAGATCCGTCGGAGGGGGATCGAAGAGACCAGCCTCGAGTTTTTGAGGACGAGGACTTTTCAGCTCCCTTTTGACCCTAGCCGTCGGAGAGCGAATGTTAACCTTGCGTCTAACTCTGAGACGCACGTCTTAGGGGCGCAGGGTTCAGAGACGCGGAGTTCACGTTCTGTAGAACAGACGCGGCCTCATGTTTTGACTTTGAGACGCGGGTCTCGTGCCTCTACTGATAAGAGATGCGGACCTCGCGTTATTGATTATCGCGTTTGTCTGGCGACATTTGAGAGACACGGACTTCATGAATCCCGCGTTCTGGCGTAGAAATGCGGGTCTCGTATCTCTGAGAAGAGACGCGAACTTCACGTTGTTGAACGTCGCGCCTGTGAGGTAAGATCTCAGAAACGTGAGCCTCATGAGCTCTGCGCTTTGGTATCCAGACGCAGACTTCACACGTTTGATGCTGTTCAAAAGAGACGAGGGCTTGAGTCTCGCGTCCTGTATCTGCTGGACAGATGGCTTTTCCAGCTTCTTCCATCTGTCATCGACATGCGCGACACCTTTGTCGACGTTCAGCATTCTGGTTACGCTCTTGGGTTGTTGGGGACCCCTGATAACCTGAAGCTGAGGAAGAGAAGGAGCGTGGCAAGATTGATCTTCAACGACGTTGGCCTCACAGGTTTCGTGGGAGACATTAACGCGGGCCATGGACATGACATGGCTAGAAATAGCCCTGTTTGCGCAGGTCAACTTTGGAGAAGTCTCTGAAGGGACTTGAGAGGAGATCTCTGAGGAGACCCTACGGTACTGTCGTGCCACCCTGGGGCTCTTAGAGCCAGAAGAGAGGAACTCTTCGTATTTGCCTTGTCGAATTCCACAATGAGTGACTCGACCATTTTCCCATGAAACTGACGTCACCTTGTGCCGCAACTTGCACATCAGTAGAGAAAGTATTCTCCAGCGGAGTCGCCATCTCATATGCGGCGGGAGATTTTGAAAGTGTATTGCAAATTTTTCTTGAATCAATAAAAAATTACAACAACTCAAAATTTCAATTACAAGAAAGAGAAGACACTCAAGCTCAGATCTTCTCTTTATTTAAGGCTGGGTTCTTTGCGTAACGGTGGAAAGTGATTCTTATTTTCTGTTGACCGGGTAAACGTCAAGCTCTTTTGGAACTTTTCTCCTTGGATCACAGGTGTGAAATACACCAAGAGGGGGGTGAACAGGTATTTTACTAATCAAATGTAATTTTAAAACTACTTATAATGAATTATACAAATGGTCACTCAAAACAAGAATTGAAGCCGAATTTCCCGTAAAGGACTCTAGAACTTCTCCTCTTTGATTCCTCTATGAGTTGAGATTCTTAATTGCCTCCTTATTGAGATGAATATAGAATGGTAATGAAAGTGATGGAATGAAATCAATTGTAGAATGCAAGATGAACAATTTTACAAGTATGAAAAATGAAAAGTAATAGAGAGCAAGACACAATCAATCGCAAACACAACAAAATTTATTCCGAGATTCGAGCCATCGCTCTACGTCCTCGCCTTTACCACTATGATGGATTTCACTATCTTCTAAGGGATCTTTCACAAAGGGACCTTACACAAAAGAATTACAACTTGACTACATAAGACCGGAGTATACAACTCCACCAACTTAACCCTCTACATAAGAGGTAGCTCAAAGCCAATTGAGGTTACAAAGTACTTGGTTATATAATAAGATCACAAACACTCTCTCTTATAACTTCCTATAGAGTAGAATATGAAGTGTTGCTCAAGGAGTTAAGTGAGAGATGAAATTAAGTTAGAAAGAATAGAAAAGTTTTAAAACCAACTGAAAATAGTTTTGAAAAGAAAGAACTTGGAGATTGAAAGTTTGAAAAACTTTTCTCTTTAGAAACAAACTTGAAAACTTGTGTATTTTTCTTGTCTAAAACCAAAACTCATGACCCATATATATAGGCAATGAATAAATATCATTTATAAATCACACCACAGTCATTTTGGGTGTGATTAGATTGGAATCCACTAAAAATAAAATAGAATCAAAAACTAGCCGTTATGACCATCTGGCAACCTGTCGGTCAAACGACAGGTCATCTATAATAGTCGTTGGCTCCGGTCGACCCGGCAGTCGACCGCTCAGTATTTTAAAAAGAGAACAACTGAGAGTTAGGGTCTCTCAGTCGGTCGACCGGTCGATCGACCGACAATGTGTACAAATATGCACGCCCCTGGTCAAAGGCCCGGTCGACCGCCCGGTTGACCGTTCTGGCCTACAATGGGCACCGGTCGACCGGGTGGTCGACCATTCTGGCCTGAAATAGTTTTTATGTAGGATTTTGAATTTCAAACAATTTTCAAAGTATTTTGTATTGGTTTAAGGGTAATGTATTAATGTATAGGCGATGAAATACATGTTCTAAACTTGTTATAAAATTTTGAAAAATTATGAGACACGTATCAATACCAAACATGTAAAATACCAATACTACCAAAACTTATATTTTTCAAAATCGTGCATTTTGTGTGTGTAATTTCTTGAGCACTGCTACTATATTCTACTTTTTAACAAACTAATATCTTACAAAGCTATAGGTGACTACAAGATCTTCAACCGAGTTTCTCCAATAGCAACGTTTGAGTGCTTTGAGATTTGATCCCGTATTTGAATCTTCTTGAGTCTCTAACACCTTCCTTTAGAGGAAGAAAAACTCCTTGAATTCTTAGAACCGTGAGATAAACTTAAATAATTGAACTTGATTAGTATAAATAATCACATATGTTTTGTTATCATCAAAACCATAAAACCGGGTGATTGTAACTTTGAGCCAACAATCTCTCCCTTTTGATGATGAAAAAACATATGAGTTATTTAAAATAAAAGATAGGAAAGAACTTGGAAAGCTCCCCCTCAAGTCATGCTATCAATCAAGTACCCAAAAAAATTATGATTTTAAATGGATTTGACAATGTAAGTAAGTCACACATATATGCATATATAAAAATGATATCAATATAGAATAATATGCATATATAGCCTACCATCCTTCCAATCCTCCTTCCTCCAACAACATTATATAAGCATGGTATATAATACTGATTGAGCCAAACTTGCACAAAAATATACAGAGTACTAGGTCCTCAATTCTACCATGTGGCCTAGGGCTAACGAGTCGTGATCCACAGGGAGGGACAGCGATGGAAGCGTTGTGTAAGTTCTCTCTTTTAATTTATCGAAACTAGTTAATATTTATCTTCTCAATTTTATAAAAAGAAAATAAAATTATTATCTTAAGTTAAGAAGGAGATGGTAGAAGAAGAGATTGTGGTGTTGTTGTTTTATTTATAAAAAAAAGGAAAGACTAAAAAAAAGAATTATAACTCTAAATTAATGAACTAAAAAAAATAAAAAGAGTACTTACTTCTACCGTTGAATCATAATAAAGACTTACCTCACCATGAAGTAAAGCAAAGCAAATAGAAAGAGTAATTTGAACATGATACTTGGCCAGATTGAGTACGATAAAGAAAAGTGAGAAAACACTATTGATGTCACCTTCAATAAAGTCTCTTAAGAAAGAATTACAATAGTGTCACAGTACAATAATTCTTCCTCTCTTTTCTCATGTAAGTCTCTCTCTAACCTAAAAGAAAATAAAAAAATAAAATTACATCGAAGAAGAAAAGAAAAACCTAAACTAAAGCTCTCTCTCTGAGATGGTGTCCTTTCTGCCTTCGAGGTATGAGGGTATTTATAGGAGAAAACTAGAGGGATAGAAAGCGTATGAAGATAGGAAGAGCTGGATATTTCTGAATTTAAATTCTTCCCTTATCTCCAAACTTGATTTGATTTATCTAGAAATTCAATTCTGATCTGCAGCTTGTTGGTGTGTTTATTACTGAATATCACTTAATAAATGATAGAATTAAAAAGAGTGATCAACAGAAATATTATAGCCCTCTGAGTCTTATTTCTGTAGCATCTTGAATCATCAGATTTGAGTTTCGGTAGCGAAAGTTAGAATTAAAATGCTAAATTGTATTTAGCCTGAATCTGAATCTAAATGCTTCATCTCATCCATTGAGCTTCTCTCTATCCATTTATCCTCTTGGATTTTCAGTTTGTCTTCTAAAATTGATAAGATATCCATTTATCTTCAGCAAAACCGATAGTGTTTTTAAACAATCTATTTTTCTCTTAAAATTAGATGATATTATCTTATCTGATATATCCATTTTTCAAATAAGATAGCTTTTAGAACCTTTGGATTTGAATCGATCCCCTTTTTTTTAAACATTTGAATTTAATTAGATAAATTTCATGATTATCTTCTCCCTGTCATATCCTGCATGAATTCGGATATTAAGATAAGTTATTTGCAATATTCATTACAGAATATATGTAGGAATATAATAATATTTATGCAATATATGTGTCCAAAAGAATACCAAAATAACTTAATAATAACTCAAATATGAATACCAAAACAACTTAATAACTCAAAATATCTCTCCCCCTTTTTGTCATGCATCAAAAAGGGTAAAGACATCAACATAAAAGAGATATTAATTTGAAAAATACATGTAAAAAATTAAAAACACTTTCAAAACTTATGTATCCATAATACAAACATTCAACTCACCACAAATGAATGAAAATCTATTATAATCTAGTGATTTAGTAAAAATGTTCGCAAGTTAAAAATCGGTAGAAATATAATCAATTTCAATATCACCTTTCTCATAGTGATCTCTAAAAAAGTGATATTGAATATCTATATGCTTGATCTTGCTATGTCGATTTGCATTTTTGGTCATATGAATGGTGTTAGTATTATCACAAAATATTTTAATATGGTCGTAACGCAAATCATAGTCAAGGAGAGTATGTTTCATCCATAGGACTTGTGCACAACAAGCCCGGCGGCAACATATTCTGTCTCGGCATTGAGATGGCTACAGAATTTTATTTTTTGGAAGACCATAAGACAAGAAAAATTTTTAAAAATTGACAAGTACCACTAGTGCTCTTCCTATCCACTCTGCAACCGACATAGTCAGCATCCGATTAACTCATCATGGAAAATTGTCCCGATTTTTGGATGCCACAAGCCCATTCCAATAGTACCCTTAAGATATCTAATAATACATTTTACCGCAATTAAGTGACTCTTTAGGATAAGATTAAAATCTAGCACATATACACACACTAAACATAATATCCGGCCTACTAGCCGTTAAATAAAGTAAACTACCAATCATACTTCTATAAAGTTTAATGTCCATATTTATACCTAGTTCGTCCTTGTTAAGCTTAATAGCAGTAGCCATGGGAGTCTTGCTTAATTTGCATCTTCAAGTTCAAACTCTTGATGAGTTCTCTTGTGTACTGGCTTGATTTATGAAGATCCCATCACTCCTATATTTGATTTGGAGGCCAAGGAAGTAGTTTAGCTTTCCCATCATAGATATCTCAAGCTCGTTCTTCATGCATGATTCAAATTTTTTACAAAGCTTTTTATTAGTGGATCTAAAAATAATATCATCAACATAAATTTGAACAATTAGGATATCACTATCTATATGACTTGTAAACAAAGTGGTGTCAACTTTACCTTTAACAAAATCATTTGAAATTAGAAAAGTTGAAAATCTTTCATACCAAGCTCTTGAAGCTTGTTTTAAACCATATAAAGCTTTATCAAGTTTGTACACAAATCCGGAAGTATAGGATGAACAAACCTGGGAGTTATTCAACATACACTTTCTCTTCTATTAAACCATTTAAAAACGCATTTTTGACATCCATTTGAAAAAGTTTGAAATCTTTATAAGAAGCAAAAGCAAGTGTCATCCGTA
This sequence comes from Agave tequilana, assembly GCA_038442645.1. Classification (NCBI taxonomy): domain Eukaryota; kingdom Viridiplantae; phylum Streptophyta; class Magnoliopsida; order Asparagales; family Asparagaceae; genus Agave; species Agave tequilana. The sequence goes on along the minus strand of JAVJIF010016043.1, from coordinate 49,520 downwards.
TAGTTTCAAGCCATGCTACGAGGTGCAAAGGTTTCCTCAAAATCGATACCTTCGATTTGGGTGTAATCTTGGGCCACTAACCTAGCTTCATTTCTAATAACATTACCCGACTTATTCAACTTATTTCTACAAATTTATTTAGTACCAATAGTTGGTCTATCATGGGGTTTAGGAATAAAATGTCAAACTTGATTGTGCTCAAATTGATTGAGCTCTTCTTACATTGCAAGCAATCAATATGAATCAGTCTCGACTTCGAGGATGCTTTTGGGCTCAATGTGTGAAATAAAAGCAAAATGCCTACATAAATTATGGAGTTTGAATCGAGTAGTTACCCCCTTGGATACATCACCTATGATAAGGTTCTTGGGATGATTTGAAGCAAATCTCAAATCCTTTGGAAGTGGTTGTGTTGACTCCACTTCAACCTCTTGAACTTCATCTTATACATTAATCTTTGACTTTTCTTCTTCTATAGGTGAGTCCTTCAAGGTTATCTTCTCTATGTCTTCACCTAAGAAATCAATCTCTACAACATTCTTCACAAAAGTATTAGATTCCTCAAACTTGACATGTATAGATTTTTCAATAGTCAAAGTAGATCTATTGAAGACTCTATAGACTTTACTAGCATTTGAATACCCAAAAAATATGGCTTCATAAGATTTTGCATCAAATTTTTCTAAATTATCTTTAGTGTTTTTCAACCAAAAACTTTAAAGTAAGAAACATTAGGTTTTTTCAAATAGTAAATTTCAAATGAAGTTTTTGAAGTATTTTTATAAAACTAAATTCTATTTGAGATGTAACATGATGTGTTTACGGCCTCGGCCTATAAGTGTTGAGGGAATCCGTATTCATTTATCATTATCCTAACCATTTCTTGAAGAGTACGATTCTTCATTTCAACGACTCCATTTTGCTATGGAGTTCTAAGACATGATAGTTCATATTTGATTCTATGTTCTTCACAATAGGTGATAAAGGAGTGGTTAATGAATTCACCACCTCTATTACTTATACGTAAAATCAGAAAATCTTTTTCTTTTTCAACTCTTTTTCTAAATATTTGAAAATATGAAGAGGCTTGATCTTTGTGTTCAAAAAAGAAAACCCATGTAAAACGAGAAAATTCATCAACTAAAACAAAGACAAAATAATTTTCACTTAGACTTTTAATTTTAGTAGGACCAAACAAATCTATATGAATTAACTCCAAGAGATGTCTTGATATCCTTGATTATTTTGAAAGAGGACTTAGTTTGTTTCCCAAGTTGGCACGTATCGCAAATGCGATCCTTCTCAAATTTCAAATAAGAAATACCTTTCACCACTTCCTTGTTGTTGATTTTAGATAGATGGTCAAATAAAACATGGTCTCGTCTCCTATGCCATAACCAAGAGTCTTCATTAAGGTATTTAAACATGTAGCATTACATTGTAAATTTGACATGTCAATCATGTACACATTATTTTCACAAAAACCAGAAAGTACACATGCATTGATTTGTCTATCTAAAATATTGCAACCTAAATTATCAAAAATCATTTTGAAACCTCTATCACAAAGTTGACTAATTCTCAAGAGGTTATGTTTGAGACCATCTTCTAAAATAACATCTTCAATTAAGGGAGATGAGCCAATTTTAATGTTACCTATACTAATAATTTTCCATTTGAAATCATGTCTGAAGGTGACGGTGTCACCTTCATGGTATCTTGATAGGGTTGCGAAATTATTAATATCTCGCGTCATATGTCTTGAGTAACCACTATCAAGATACCACCGCTCTCTACGTCTTGGAGCCTTGGTGTGTACCTATATCATGTAACAATTGGTTGATTTTGGTACCCAAATTTTCTTGGGTCCTTTAATATTAGCATTTCGAATCCAAGTGTGATCAGTAGAAGCATTTATTCTATCAAAGCAAAATTTGGTTAAGTGACCTTTTCGGTCACAATAAGTGCATGAATAAACTCTACCATAAATAAAAGCATGAAGGGAGTGTGAGGTGTGAACATGCTTGGTGTGCGTAGTGTGTCTAACATGATGTGTATGTATATATTGAGATTTAGGAGTGTGGGTATGTGTGACATGATGATCATGTGTATTATGAACATGTTTCTTTGGAGTATGTTTCTTAGGAAACGTTGCCTCCAACCTAACTTTATCAAACTCACATTTCTTTAACACATCTCCTAAAGAATTAATTTTATCTTTTAAGATAGAAATCTCATTTTTATCAATTAATGAAAATTTTGCTTTACATGAAATTTTATATGCATCATAATCTTTCTGTGTGGTAAATCATCTTTTTCTTTTGAAAATATAACAATTTTATTATGAATAGTTTCATTTTCCTTTTTCACTTTTAAATACTTCTTTTAAAGAAAATTATAGTTGTTAGACAACTCTTCAAAATCTTCACCCAATTCATCAATAGATAATTCACAATCGTCAAGTGAGGGTTCGGATATTACCTTAGGTGTGTTATCATTAGCAATGAGACACACATGTACCGTATCAACTTCTTCATCGATTTCACTCTCCGAGTCCACGTAGCCTTGAAAGCCTTCTTTTTGTAGGGCTTCTTAGAGGTTGAAGATTTACTTTTGGTCTCCAGACAATCCGCAACCATGTGGCCAGGGTTCCGGCAATTAAAGCATATGACCTTCTTGTCTTTTTTCCTTACCAACTTCTTCTATTGTTAAACTTGGCCTTGTTGTACATCCTTCTTATATTTTTCACTAAGAGAGAGAATTCTTCGTCATCCTCTTCTTCATCATCATCGTCGGAGATGGTGGGAGTGGATTTGAAAGCGATCACTTTCTTATTTTGTGGTGCCATCTCTTCACTTGCCTTCCTCTTCATTTCATGGGTCTTAAGGTTTCCTATAAGACTGATGAGCTCTATCTCTTCTTTGTCGTTTAGCTCCTTCAATGTAGTAGCCTTGACTTTCCATGAGGGTGGAAGTGCCCGAATGACCTTCCTTATTTTTTGATCGTTGTCAATGGCATCACCTAAAGAAGCAAGATCATTAGTTATTTTAGTAAATTTTGTTACTATGTCATCAATGGTGTCATTTTCATGCATGGTGAAATTTTCATATTGGAAACGTAAGAGATCAATTTTTGCTCTCTTAACTTGTGACGTTCTTTCGTGTGTGACTACTAGGTATGTCCAAATCTCGTAGGCGCATTTGTAATGGATGACACTAGAATATCGTCATCGTTCAAAGCTTGAAGTAACGCATAGTGTGCCTTAGCATTTACATCAAACTCCTTAATGGCAATGTTAGACCAAGTGTTCTTATCACCAATGGGTACATTAAAGGGTTTAGTCACCTCTTTTGTAACCCAACTTCTTAAGGATTGCAAAAATACGGTCATCTTAACCTTTCATATAGGAAAGTTAAGACCATCAAACTTGAGAGGGATCTTAATACCTTCGGCCATTTTTACTAAAGTGGATGAAGATGAAATTTTAAAAGAAGTGATTAGCAATTAGGATCTCTCTAAGGTTGTTAAGCCAATAACTAGAGACCAAGACTCTGATACCAATTGAAATATACCTAGAGGGGGGTGAATAGGGGTTTTGCTAATCAAATACAATTTTAAAACTACTTATAATGAATTATGCAAATGGTCACTCAAAACAAGAATTGAAGCCGAATTTTTCGTGAAAGTCTCTAGAAATTCTCCTCTTTGATTCCTCTAGATAATAAGTTGAGGTGCTCAATTGCCTCCTTGTTGAGTTGAGTATAAACCGGTAATGAAAGTGGTGAAATGAAAGCAATTGTCGAATGCAAGATGAACAATTTCACAAGTATGAAAAATGAAAAGTAATAGAGAGCAAGACACAATCAATCACAAATACAAGAGAATTTGTTTCGAACTTCTAGCCACCGCTCACGTCCCCGCCTTCACCACTATGAAAGATTTCACTATCCTCTAAGGGATCTTCCACAAAGGGACCTTACACAAAGAAATTACAGCTTGGTCTATACAAGACCGGAGTACACAACTCTACCAACTTAACCCTCTATATAAGAGATAGCTCAAAGCTAATTGAGGTTACAAAGCACTTAGTGATCTAACAAGATCACAAACACTCTCTCTAGCAACTTAGAGTAGAGTATGAAATGTTACTCAAAGAGTTAAGTGAGAGATGAAATTCAGTTAGAAAGAATAGGGGAGTTTTAAAACCAACTGAAAGTAGCTTTGGAAAGAAAGAACTTGGAGATTAAAAGCTAGAAAAACTTTTATCTTTAGAATAAACTAAAAAACTTGTGTATTTTTCTTGTCTAAAACTAAAACCCATGACCCATATATATAGACAATGAGTAAATATCATTTATAAATCATACCAAGTCATTTGCGGTGTGTTTAGACATTTGAAAACCAAAAATGTCCGTTGAAATCTACTAAAAACAAAACAGATTCAAAAATTAGCCGTTATGGCCATCTGACAGCCTGTCGGTCTACCGGCCGGTCGACCGACAGGTCATCCAAAATAGAGCCGATGGCCTCGGTCGACCAGGCGGTCAACTGCTCAGTATTTTAAAAGGAGAATTTTAAAATGTCAGTCAACCGACCCAGTCGACCGAACCCAACCGAGTTATGTCTCTTAGTCGGTCGACCGCAAAGGTTAGTGGTCGACCAGTCGGTCGACCGACAATGTGCACAAACGTGCACGCCTGATTGGTAGTCAAAAGTGCATTTTTATCATCATATTTACCATCACATTTTCATATTTATTCATTTAATTCTGCACATTTATTAATAATTTGTAATTTATTGTGTGCAGGCCTCGAATTATTATTTTAACAATAAATAAAGCTTAAAGAGCCCAAAGCCCAGATCCAAGCCCATATTTGAAGCCCAAGAGTCAAAGTGCAAATATCAGATTGTCAAAGTGCAATTATACAAGGGCTAAAGTTGCAATTATCAAAGATGAGGGAAGGATAGAATTCTACCCAACCCTAAACTCTTGCAGGATGTGCATAAAAGCCAAAGATGAGAAGGAAATTCGTTTAAAAGAGATTGGGAGAATACAAAGTCTAGATAACTTGATTTCCAAGTTATATCCATATCCCAATATGAAGAGTCAGGATCATACTTCCAGAAGCTGGCGCCCACATGGACGGACCAGACGAAGCCACGTGCCAAAGCGCGTGGCCAGAAGCCACAAAAGTGCCGCGGAACCGCGGCAAACCGCGGCAATCTAGTTGATCCAGAATCCCAGATTTCGTGGGCAAGTTCATCCAGGACTCCTCGGCCTTCTGCACCTATAAATATCCCCTGCAGTGCAACGTACAGAGTCGTCCAGCGTCCAGCAAAGGGCCAAAGTTAGGATTTTCAGGGTTTTAGTTCTCTTTCCACTTGTGTATATTTTTATTTTTCTTTTTGTAAAAGCTGAGAGGAGATGATGTATTCATGGAGGAAGGGATCTGCTTGTACTGATGGTGACAGTCGGTGTAAGTGTTATTTTTCCACCATTGTTTAATAATCGAATCAAGGTTTGCTTTATTTTATTCTTGTACTATTCTAGTTTCTTGTATTCTTATTTTAATCTTGTATCTACTTCTCTCTATTTGTTCTCTAATTTCTTGCCCACCGTGAGATCCAACTGCTTCGAGAATACCTAGCCGAAGAAGGAACCTTGACGGCCCATGGCGATGAACAGGTCTTCATAGCTTGTTTTTCATTTCGTAGAGTAGATTAAGAAGGCGGACGATCCCATAAGCCGTGCTTGTACGCCTTCCAAGAAAAGGTAAATCATCGCAACGGTTCAAACGGCAAGCAGACTAAAGAGATAAGTTTTCTTTCCTTTTCTTTTATTTTCTTTTTTGTAGATTAAATCCACATCATCTCCATATTCTTTTCTACCACCCATTGTAAATACCATCCATTGTAAATACCACTACTAATAATAAAAATAAAAGTTTTAGAGTATAACTTGCTTAACGCTTCCATCGCAGTCCCTCCTTGAGGATCACGACCCGCATAGCTCTGCTACCGCGGATTAGAACTGAGACTTGCACATCATATTCTTAAAACTAACATATTATATTTTGTGTGCAGGAAAATTCAGTCAACAACGCCCCTGGCCAAAGGCCCAGTCAACCGCCCGGTCGACCGTTCTGGCCTGCAATGGGCACCGGTCGACCGGGCAGTGGACCGTTCTGGCCTGAAACAGTTTTTATATAAGATTTTGAATTTCAAATAATTTTCAAAATATTTTGTATTGGTTTAAGCGTAATGTAGCAATGTATAGGTGATGAAATACATGTTCTTTCAGAGTTCCTTCAAAATAGAAGCGGCAGCATTATCACAACCACCACAGCTTCCTCCATCCTCGGCACAAGAAGGAAATTTGCTATCAGGCCTCATCTTTTTCACCTCTTCACTGGGGTAGATGAAGATCTTCTTCGCCATCTTACAGAATTCCCTGTCATTAACCAGAATCTTGAACAATTTAATCAATGATTTAGAAGGAAAATCAAAATTCAATGACAAAAAACAGGGGATTTAGAGATATTTACGGCCATGGATCGTCTCCAACTAGCATCATATCGCCCTCATCATCAGTGAAGACCATTTCCCATTTAGTCCGATGCTGCAGCTCTCCTTTGATCTCAAACATCTCTTCCAGCTCGGTTATCAGCTCTTCGTAACCTTCCAGAGCTGCGAGATCAACAGCTCGACCCACAGCAATCCCTTGCATGTGAACCTTTTTATCACCCAGGAATTAGTACACTACAAATTCTTAGCAAATACCGCAATGTAAATTCTATGAACGTGCATGTTACCTTGGTGCGACTTCTGGTAGAACTGTTCTGCTTGCTCTGGATCTCCTTAGGTGACACCTGCAGTCCAAAACATGCAAAATACTAATACTATAAAAATTTGTATTTTCGAAATCGTATATTTTATGTGTATAATTTCTTGAGCATAACTACTATATTCTACTCTTAACAAATTAATATCTTATAAGGCTCTAGGTGACTACAAGATCTTCTACCGGACTTCTCCATTAGCGATGTTTGAGTACTTTGAGCTTTGATCCCGTATTTGAATCTTCTTAAGTCTCTAACACCTTCCTTTAGAGGAAGAAAAATCCTTGAATTCTTAGAACCTTGAGATAAATTTAAACACTTGAACTTGATTAGTACAAATAATCACATATATTTTGTTATCATCAAAACTATAAAACTGGGTGATTGTAACCTTGGGCCAACAAGATGGAGTAGCACAGCTCCTATCCGATGAAATCTCAAAGAGACTTAGGCAATAAGTTGAACTCAGTAAGTTGACAGAAAAGTTGAACTCTTTATAAATCTTCCTCAGCTGAAGAATTTTTCGTCCCTCTTCAATAGCAAACTGATCTATATATAGGGGTTTCAGGGATAAAACTGTCCCCTAAAAAACTTTCATGATGGGGGTTAACTCTCCTCATTATGTGGGCAGTACTTGACCCAGTAATGGGGGTACTTATAACTGAGATGCATGGCTCATTTTCAGTTGAAACGCGGGCTTGAGCTCTGCATTTAGCCATTGAGATGATGTTGGATGCGGGCCTCGCGCCCTGCGTTTTGGCTTTGCTATGGTATTGAGACGCGGACGTCAAGCTCTGCTGAGATGCGGCTTCGAGCCCCGGGTCTTGACTTTGCAGTGATGCTGAGACGCGAGATTCGAGCCCTGCGTCTTGGCTTTGCAATGATGTTAAGACGCAGGTTTCGAGCCCTGCATCTTGACTCGCAATGACGCTGAGACACGGGTTTCGAGCCTCGCGTCTTGACATTGCATCAATGATTATTATCATCCTTGCGTCCGAACTATGGGTGCTGGAGTAAAAGTACGTGTGCATAGTATGTAATATAAGAATACTTTTGAATTGTTTACATTGCTTAAATGTTGCTTTTCATGTACACGTTGCACTAAATTTATTTAAAGACTTGTCTATAAACAAGATAAGGTGGAGAAGTCATTGCCCTCTCTTAGCCCACAAACAATCTCCTCACTCACTAACCCAAGTCTAAATAAAATTGAGTAGACTTTGGCCTAGGGACATCTCAGACTCAATGGGAGACTGACCTTTAGGGAAAGTTGATTAGAATTTGACTCTTACCAAATTGGTATCAAAGGTTGGGGATTGAGGGGCGAAACCCAGAAGGCTGGTGGTTTGGCTTAATTAGGCCTGTCACTTTTGAGCACGGATACTTCCCACCAATCTTGCCCCCTACCTGGCCGATTAACTTGTGGTCAGATTCAGTAATATACCCCCCGTGAACATTCTAACCAATTAGGAGTCGTCTAGGTCTAAGGTTTACCCTAACTTAAGTTAGATTTTTTTTCCTTTTTTTTGTTTGTTTGTTTGCCTGTTTTTGTTTTTGACATTTTGGTAATATAGATTATAATTACAATTATTCATATGCAAATAGTATTCCATATTTCACCCCGACCTCTTAAGACTCGGATATTAGCAACCCGACATATCATAACTTTAACCAATCAAGTATGCCAGATTAGTCTTCTCTGAATCAATATATGCCCCAGTCTCAATACTCTGAACAAGACTGGAACAATCATCACCACTCTTCACAGAGTCAGTGGGGATACAACTCCTCTGAGTCATACAGTCAACCACCTTACCAACATCCAGCTTCATATACTCCTTCTCCCGGATTCTTCTTTATTAAAAACAAACAAACACTTTAAAGCATGCATAAGGTTGATTGAGTTTAGACATGCACACAGAAAATACAGAATTTCAGAACTTTATAACAGAAGTACAAAGTTTTCAATGTTACCGCGATAACAAGTGGCTATGCAGGTCATGATCCACAAGAAGGGACTAGCGATAGAAGCATTTAAGCAAGTTCGTTTCTTTTTGAGTTTACAAAAATATGTTAAGAATTTCTTCTCAGTTTTAGAAAAAGAAAACAAGAAGGTTAAGTTAGAAGATGTAAAGGAGATGGTAAAAGAAAAGATGATGTTATTGTTGTTGTTTTATTTACAAAAGAAAAGGAAAAACTAAATAAAGAGGAGAATATTGGTTTTAGAGTAGAATTCTAAACTAAGAATTAAAAGAAAAATAAAAATTCTTTCTTACCTCTTTCATGTTCATATACCTTGGATCCGTCGCTAAGACTTACCTAGCATTTGAAGGCGAGCAAGCATGACATGTAGGATTTTCCCCGTTTTCGATCAATACTACGAATAAAAGAGCAAGCTAAACTAGCAAAGAAATGGTTATTCATCACCATAGGCCATTAAGGGCACTTACAATGGCGAAGCAGTCTCGAGGCTATCGGATTTACTTAAATTGCAAACACATCAGAGGAAAGCAAAAAAAAAAAGAGTAAAGAAGAAAAAGAAATCTTGATTTGATTCAAATAACAATAAAAGAAAAGACTTACTTACACTGGTGTCACCCTCAGTATAAGATTGCTCTCATTCCTCCATAAAACTCTCTCTCCTCTCAGTTACATAAAAAATAAAAAAATTACATTAAAAGATAAAGAAGAATCTAGGTTAAACTATACAAAATCTATTCTACTCTCTACTTGATCGTCCTCTACAGTCTCAGAAATCTCAGTATTTATAAGCATAATCCAAACAAGGGAGAACGTACGAAGATAGGGAGAGAAAACGCACCCCCAGATTCGATAATGCGGCTTTGGCCACGTTTTCGCGGCCTGGGTGTGGCAGGTGGCCACAACCGGGAGGTGAAGGTCCCTGCTTTGACGATTTGGCTTATCTCCGGCAAGATTTTCAGTTTGGGTCCTAGATTTTGACGAATTCTACTTTGATTTTCGGCTATAACTAATTAATTTGTGAAGATTTGTTTTAACTGGTTTCAACTGGTTTTATCTTCTTTGATTTGCCCTAATTTGCCCTGATCTTTAATTTGAATTAGTTCTGAATTATATCAGAATTTTGATGGGCTTTTGGGCTCGTTTCTCTTCCATCTCCTTTAGTCAAAGCCTACATATAATTTAGACAATAAATAAGATTAAAAACAAAGTTTATTAAATAATAAATATGGGAATGTGACAATAAATATGCAGTATCAGCGATCGATCAAACCCCACACCTATCTTTTGCTCGTCCTCAAGCAAAACGTCAAAACTAATCTTAGAAAATTATTAGACCACTTTCGCAGGTCACTCGATTGCACTGAGCATGTGCAACACGCCGTTAAACCTCTAGGTTTTCCCTAGAGGATGAGTTTTGTCTCGTGAGAATTTTCAGTAGATTACACCCACAAAATCCATAAAGAAAGAGAAACGAAGAGTTAGTATTTTCGAAAAGCATTTTAAAAGAGAAAAATATTTGAAGTATTATTGTAAGAGTTCAAGTAATCTATAAGTTATAGGAAAATCAAAATTTTTATTTCTAAACTTAGTCTCTATTCAAGAATTTGTTATCAATCAAAGTAAGGAGTCAAATTTTATTTCTCATCTAGTCTATTACTTTACCCTAAGTCATATGCACCTTCGTGACTGTGAAATTTTGACTAAGGGTTCTTTAACTCTAACTCTTATACCTTATTTATTTTTTTTTTATTTTTGATTGTATTATTCCTTTGCTTTATTAGACTTTTTAAGCTGCACATGTAACAAACCTTTAATCGGTGACTCCCAAACCGGACGGTCTTAGGGCACCGGGTAAGAAAACACCCGGAGGACTTAAGGACTCGAGCAAACTAGGCTATAAAACTAAGGATTTTATTATATGAACCGCTTTTAGGCGCGAATACTTATGCTTTATAAGTCACAAATACCCAGCTTAATCAAAGGATTTTGATATTATATATATATATATATATATATATATATATATATATATATATATAATATATATATATATATATATATACACACACAACACACACATACATACATACATACATACATATATATATATATATATATATATATATATATATATATACATATATATATATATATGTATATAGATATATGTATATATATATATATGTATATATATATATATATGTATATATATATATATAATATGTATATATATAATATAATATATATATATATATATATATATATATATATATATATATATATATATATGTATATATATATATGTATATATGTATGTATATATGTATGTATGTATGTATGTATATATATATATATATATATATATATTTAAAGGTATAAGAATCTTTGTTTTTTAAACCCTAAGTGTGTAAGTGCATAAAGCATGCATATTTCATCATGGTAAAAATCAAGACTAAATTACTTTTCCTACTTTTCTTCCTAGCCCTTGAAATCAACAAATAATCTTATTTTGACAAGTATAAAAAATCTTAATTATAATTCTCCTATTCCTTAAAATTAACTTAATTTCTTACAAAAAAATATGTCAAAATATTGCTCTCTTTTCAAAAAATTTTTTTAAGAAAGAAAAATGTTAATTTTTTATTTTAAATAAAAAAATCTATATTATGTTAGAATCCTCCTCCACACATATCTCATGCATTGTCCTCAATGTATGAATGAATGCATAGATGCATGAAAAAGAAGAAAGAAAAAAAATATTATCTCAAAGTGGTGGTTCCGGTGGTGATCGGATTGGGTCAAGCGTTGCTACCCAATTAAGATAATGTGGTGGTTCACGGAACCTACCTTTATTGATCTCTTTTCTATTTACATATTTATAATCCCCAATATGAATAGGATCATGAAAGATCTTATTATGAAACTTATTCCCTTTACATGACCAGTGTTGGAAAATCTTCACGGAGTCATCATGGTGTATACCTATGTCCAACAAAAGAATGTTACTTGGTAGAATGGTTGACTTGGGCTCAAGAATGATAGGTTCAGGAACCAATACTAACTCAAGAAAATTAACTTTGGGTTCGAGAGTCAGTTTTGGCTCAAGAGTTGGGTCCAAATCTAAGAATTGAAATTCACATTCTTTTCTCATCAATGGAATGTAATTATCCAAAATTGATGATTCAATTTTTAGATCAATGGGTACGAGAATAAATGTTGGCTCAAAAAATTGGTTCAAATTGGGTAAAAATACCGGAGTCAACATAGATTCGAAGATGGGAACTGAATCACAAAGTTGGGGATCAGGTTCACATTAATAATCAAATTCAATCTCATTAAAATAAAAATTTGTCAATTCGTCAATGGGTTGATATTGGTCAAGTTCAAGGTTTTGTGGTAAAATTGAATCTTGGTTAAAGTCTTCAAGATACCATGATTCTTGGTTTTCATTAATATGGTTAGAAGTGTCGGGAATAGTAAAGATTGGGTAAAAGAGTTTCCTTATTCCTACGCATGTTTTCCAATTGACTAAGTCTTGCTTCTATCATATCGAGTGGATCACTTTGGAATTGAATCATGAATTCTATACTCTTTTCTAAGTCGGTATGTTCTTCTTTTGTAGGACTTGAAAATTGGAGTAAGGATCTTGGATTTGAAAATTTTGTGGATTTCGAGTCTTCTAAATTTTGAATTCGTCACTCGCGCTCTTCTAAGGCTTCCATCCTCTTTTCTAGTCAATTGATCTTCTAATGATTGTTCAGGAGAAAGAGTATATGAAGCTGGATGTTGATAATGTGGTTGACTATATGACTCGGGGGAGTTGTATCCTCACTGACTCTGTAAAGAGTAGTGATGATTGTTCCAGTCTTGTTCATAGTATTAGGACTGGAGCATATATTGATTCGGATAAGAACAATCCGGCACATTAGGTTGGTTAAAGTTATGATATGCCAGGTTGATAATATCTGAAAAGAGGTGGGGTGTAATATGGATTACCATTAAAATTAAAAAAAATTATTGTTATAAGTCATATCACACAAGAAATTTCAAAAACAAACGAAGAAAAACAAACAAAAAATAAACAAATAAATAAAAAAATCTAGCCTAAGTTAGGGTAGACTTTAGACCTAAACGACTCCTAACTGGTTGACTGTCTACGGGGGTTTATTGTCAAATCTGACCACAAGTTAATCGGCCAGATAGGGGCAAGATTGGTAGGAGGTATCCGTGGTTAAAAACAACGGGCCTAATTAATCCAAACCACCAACCTTCGGGGTTCGCCCCTCAATCCCCAACCTTTGACACCGATTGGAAAGAGTCAAATTCTAATCAGCTTCCCCTATAGGTCAGTCTCTTATTGAGTCCGAGATGTTCCTAGGGCCAACGTCTACTCAGTTTTAGTTAGGCTTGGTTAGTGAGTGAGGAGATTGTTTGTGGGCTAAGAGAGAGTAATGACTTTCCTACCTTATCTTATTTATAGGATAAGCCCTTAAATCAATTTAGTGCAACATGTACATGAAAAGTAAGCAATATAAACAATTCAAATGTGTTTCTATACTACATGCTATGCACACGTACCTTTACTCCAACACTCTTCAACAGTAATATAAAATGTAAGCGAATTAGACAAGTGCCTAAATGCAAAGTCTAAACCATTTTTAGCATTTAACAAACATCAATTTACTGTTGAGGTTAGAAAGTATGTACAGCGAGTTAAACAAGAAAATAAACTGTAAAAATTTAGCTTTGCAATTCAACCAACCTGCAAAAAATACAGGTTAGTAGTTCACTCAGATTGCCGCATGAATGCAGCAAATCTGAGGGCTTCTGGGCTCTACTTTCTTGAGCAGAGTCCATGGCCACTCATATATCCAATGCGGCAAAAATTTCTTGATATCTATCACTGCACATCAAGAACAAAGAAGAAAGTTAACCAAAAATGTAAATTTAAAAAGAGAATTACTGTCTTTCTCCGGCAATGGCGCCAAAATTGATTGAGTTTAGACCTGCACACAGAAAATACAAAATTTCAGAACTTTATAACAGTAGTGCAAGATTCTCAATGATAACGTGATAGCAAGTGGCTATGCGGGTCATGATCCACAAGGAGGGACTAGCGATGGAAGCTTTTAAGTAAGTTCATTTCTTTTTGAGTTTATAAAAATATGTTAGGAATTTTTTCTCAGTTTTAGAAAAAAAATAAAAAGGTTAAGTTAGAAAATGTGAAGAAGATGGCAAAAGAAAAAGATGATGATGATGTTGTTGTGTTTATTTACAAAAGAAAAGGAAAAACTAAATAAAGAGTAGAATGTTGGTTTGGAGTAAAATTCTAAAGTAAGAATTAAAAGAAAACTAAAAATTCTTACTTATCTCTCTCATGTTCATATACCTTGGATCCGTCGCTACGACTTACCTAGTCTTTGAAGGCGATCAAGCATAGCATGTAGGATTTTTCCGTTTTCGATCTACACTACGAATAAAAGAGCAAGCTAAACTAGTAAAGGAATGGTTGTTCATCACCATAGACCATCAAGGCACTTACAATGGTGAAGCAGTCTCGAGGCTATCATATTTACTTGGATTGCAAACACTTTAGAGGAAAGCAAAAAAAATAAGAGTAAAGAAGAAAAAGAAATCTTGATTTGATTCAAAATAATTAAAGAAAAGACTTACTTACACTGGTGTCACCCTCAGTACAAGCTTGCTCTCATTCCTCCATGAAACTCTTCTCTCGTCTCAATTACATAAAAAAAATTACATTAAAAGAGAAGAAGAATCTAGGTTAAATCTATACAAAAATCTATTCTACTCGCTACTTAATCATCCTCTACAGTCTCAGAAATCTCAGTATTTATAGGCATAAACCAAACAACGGAGAGCGTACGAAGATAGGGGAATGCTCCCCCAGATTCGATAACCGCGAAAACACGGCTTGGCCGCATTTTCGCGGCCCGGGTGAGGCCAGGTGGCCACACCCGGGAGATGCAGGTTCCTGCTTTACGATTTGGCTTTATCTCCGGCTGGATTTTCAATTTGGTTAGATTTTTGACGAAAATCTCTTTGATGTTCGGCTTTAATCAATTGATTTGTGAATATCTATTTTAACTAGTTTTCAACTGATTTTATCTTTTCTGATTTGCCCTAATCTGTCCTGATCTTTGATTTTAATTAATTCTGAATTAAATCAGAATTTGTGATGGGTTTTTGGGCTCGTTTTCTTCCATCTCCTTTAGTCAAGGTCTGCATATATTTAGACAATAAATAGGATTAAAAACATAGTTTACTAAATAATAAATATGGGAATGTGACAATAATATGCAGTATCAGCGACCGATCAATGGTCTCTGCATCTGACGACTTGTCTTCAGTGATTTTTAAACAATCTACACTGGGACGCACTTAACACGTGCATCCCAACCCCGAAAAGGCAAATTTTAGATTTTTCATTCATTTGTTTCCTTAATTCTCTCATCATGCATGCCTTCTTGTCCCCCTTCACCGATAAATAGAAGGGGGTATGGCTTTCAAAACAAATCAACATAACAACAAGTGAAAGCAATTTTGATGCCCTCTAAAAGAAAAGCTTTTTCTTTCTCTTGCTTTCACTCCCTCTCCAAACTTCCTCTTCCGGTGATTTTTTTTATAGTCGTGTCCACGTTAGGCGTGGTAACGCACTACGTGTGCTTAAGAGGAAAAGTTTTCTTGTCTTTGCTGCTCACTCCACATCTAATCAGCATTCCCTCGCCTTAGTTCTTTTAAATTCTTTCATATTCATTTAGACTTAAATTATACTATATCTTTTTTGCGTACATTTGTCTCTTTATATTTACCTAATACTAAAGGGATTTATATTGGAGAAGTGAGACTAATGTTAGTACGCCACTAGGCTGTTCCAGGTCCAAGGAACCCTGCGATAGATCAGATCTCAACTGATAAGGAAGGAGAATCTTCAATCATACAGGAAATCGAGTACATGATCAACAACATTAGGGAGATATGCGAGCTCGAATAAAAGACATAGGTGGCGATCGTGATCTTACTTCCAATCAAAAGCTTCAACAAAGTTGCAACCAAGTAGGCGTTACACACACACACACACACAACACACACACACATATATATATATTTTATATATATATACTGACGTGTCATGATGTATATGAGTGATATATGATATTGTCATGTCGTGGACACAAGTGATCTAAGGATACTGGGAGATCGTCGTGTTTGTTCCATTAGGTTGTGATATTTGTGATATATGTGATATTATTCATGTATCACGATGATTGTATGATATTGTCATGTCATGAACTTGGTATTTCTTGTGATATATGATGGTATGACTTAACTTGATTTTTCTTGTGAAATTATGATTGTTTTTGTTATTTGGTTTGAGTGGGTGGTGATGTATTTGAGAGTTGTGAGGTGCATTTGGATGATGATATAAATTGATATTTAGTATCTCTCATAGATGATATATAAAGTGATTGAATATAATCTTTTTGGATATTATGCCTGATGCTGAAATGAGGGGAAAAGCAGCTTTGATGTCGAAATTAGGGGAAATATACTATATGTGCTTGTCTATTCACAAAAAAATGTTCGGGACGGTAACCTAGAACTTAAATTCTTATAGAAATTGGGTATGAGTTGTCAATGTAAAACCCTAATTCCCATAACGAAATAGGTTCTGGGCTGGCAACCTAGAACCCAAATTGCTAAAGTAAATTAGGTTCTGGGTTGGTAACCCATAACCTAAAAAAGTCGGAAAAACCAAAAAAAAGTCCACATTGGCGGGCGTGGTAACACATCCGCCTACGTGGCTACAAAGAGATCAAGTTTTGGAAATATTCTTAGGGGAGGTAGTTATTCGAATTAAAATTCAAAAGTTTTTTTAGAAATAATGACCATGTAAGTTATAGGCTAGGACTTGGTTTACGAGTAAAAGTGCCCAAATATATCTGGTTGTCTTTTTTTTATGACATTTTGTATGAAAAGTAACAACCTGCAAGTCTTGGAAATAATAAGTATTTAAGTACAGAAAAAAATAAGGTATTTACTTGACAAAGGCGACACTCCACGAAGACTCAGATTTTATGCATAATCGATAATAACTGCCACAACACTTCATCAATTCGAGGAAAACATTCGAACTCTCGCTAAGCTTTGGAAAGTTAAACGCTTTAGTCCACAAGTTATTATGTTCATGTGGAGGTGCTGCAAGGGTCGGGCACCTGAGTTCCATTCCTCCTGTGAACAACAGGCGGGAGTCACTCGTACTGGACATCGGAAAGAAAAATGATTGATCTTGCTGCTCATGGTCAGGCTACTACTAGCTGACCTTGGAATAATAAGGTCACTGACCAAACTTATTAGAAGAAAGACGTACGATTGAAGAGTTAAAGTAACCCTTCAATTTCGTCGAGCCCAGCCTTGTCCCTAGACAAGCCCAGTGGCGGGTAGTCAGAAAGGTAGCCGATATCTGGAACAACGGGAATTGTAGCATGCACTCGAGCTGACGTATATATCTTTTCTTCGGTTACCTGGTGGGCAGCAAGAGCTGCGGGCAAGTGCAACATTAAAGAAACTTTGAGCTATTTTAGAGCAAGTTAACCAAGAAAACTAAAACATTATTGTAGAGAGACAGAGAGTAAGTATTTTTTTTGAAGATTCCCACGTAATACAATGTCACAATTTTGCAAGCAAAAGCAATATAGCATATTATGTGAAAAATGCGGAGGATCAAAACAACTAAAAAAATAATTATATGGCAAATTATTTAAAAATATTTGAAATTTAAAAATAATTTCAAGGAATATGAACCTCAAGCCAAGATATTAATCAAAACCGACCGAGCAAAGCGAGAGAGGTTTTCTCCCGTGACTCTTATATAAAATTTGTCCGTCCGTCTCTCCCTTGTTTTTGTCTGCCAAAGGAACAGAGAGAACTGCTCTCCTTCTCCATCGCAGCTGCCTTTTTCCTCTCCCCCTCCTTCCTCATCTTCTCCTCCTCTCCCTCTCCCTTCTTCTCTCCCCGTCCCTTCTGCCTCCTCTTCTCCTTCTTTCTTCACAACTGCCCTCTCCTTCTCTCCCTCACTCGTCTTCTTTCTTCTCTTCTCCATTTCTTTTTGCCGCCGGTCGGTTTCTCAGCGTCATCGGTATTCTAGCCTAAACTTTTATTGGGAAAGAAAACAAGAGAAATGTTTTTTTTTTTTATCATTTTTGTCTTTTCCTTTCTCTCACTCTCGCGAAACAGAAAAACCAAAGTGAAAGCAAATCTGCATCAGTTGGAGGTGTTTTGTGCAAATTGTCACTGACCGACAATCTTCTTTCTCAGCTGCCCATTTTGCTTCCACCATCTCCTGTTCTCTACCCCCTCTTTCGATTCAATTACTCCCCCACGAACGATGTCGTCAGTCATGGCGCTGGGACCCAACGTCCCCTCCCCTCCCCAGGCCGCCGTGGGCCCCTCCGCCCCTCCCCTCTCCGGCCGCGTCGTCGCTTTCACCACCCCTCGAACTACTCCCCTCGCCTCTCCCGCCTCCTCTCCCTCCGAGGCGCCGCCACCTCCCACTCCCCACCATCGCCGTGGGCCCAACTCCTCAGGAACTCCAACGATTCCTTCACGCGCATTCCATCGAACATTTCGCGGGCGTCGCGTTCACCTCCCGGACCGGCATCTCCGCCTTCTCCCTCGCCCTCGAAGGGTTGGCACCGCCTCCTCTGCCCGAATCCGGGCCCGCGTTCATCGTTGCCGCGCTTGGGAAGGATGCGGAGCTTTTTCTGAAGACGGGTTTGTTAATAAGCTCTGTGGGAACCCGACCCGGATCAGGGTTTTGGTACCCGATATCGCCTCCCCTGCTTGCCTGGTAATTTTATCAGAAAAAGTACACCTTTTTATTTAAAATAAATTATACAAGAATTGATCCTTAGCTGGCTATAATTTCATCAGCTTTTGTTCTGAAGTCTTTACAACTTTTTCATATATTATTGTCAAATTAGAACTATCCATGAATATTTCACAATTTTGGACATCAACTAAAATTCTGATGCAGCAAGTTTACATCTTGTCATTTCGTTTGGAAGTTTTCTATATAATTTGATCAAATTTCAAAAATTGAAATTAGAAACAAACTACCATTCCTTACAGTCTTACTTGTTATTTTGCAGGTGAAGTCACTTGGATTTGGAAACGGCAGGCGAATCCTTTGCCCGGTTCCATCTGTTGTTGATTTAACTGAGCCTCCCGTGATACCAGATTTTATTAAAGATTTGGAAGCAGCTGGCTGGAATCCGGTGAGGGTTGCGGCTTACGAGACAAGGTGGATGGGGCCGAAATGTGTGGAAGGGTTGGTGACTTTGGATGGGAATTTGGATGCTATTCTGTTTACTAGTACGGCGGAGGTTGAGGTTTCCTCAAGGGTCTGGAGGAGTTTGGCTGGCATTGGGGAGCAGTGAGGAGGAGGTGGCCAGAGATTGTGGTGGGAGCGCATGGTCCGGTGACTGCCAAAGGTGCAGAGAGCTTCGGGGTTGCTGTGGATGTGGTGAGTGAGAGGTTTATAGTTTTGATGGGGTTCTCGATGCTCTAGAACTGAAATGGAGAGGTGTTGCGGAGAAAGATGAGATCTTAGATATGGGTGAGTCTCGACCAGAGGGTTTTAACTATTAATTTGATGTTTTTGATTGTTACTATGGGATTATGAGTTCAGTTCTCTAAATATAATTATTTTTCATAATAAATTGTGAAATTGCGATGCTTTTACAACCCACAAATGGATCACTGAACTCAATATATCTGCATGAGCTCTCCAAAGCTAAAACATGTGAAATCGCAGCTTGATTTACTGCTAACTTCTAGATATTTGGTGCTTTTGTTTGGGAGTCATATAAATTAATTAATTATTGAGATTTTGATCAACTTATAACTTTTCCTAGGGCTTTCATGTAAGATTCCTGTACGTCTAATGATTTTGACTTGGTGATGCTCGGTGCTATTTGATGCGGATCACTGAACTCAATATATCTGCATGAGCTCTCCAAAGCTAAACCTTGTGAAATTGTAGCTGGATTTACTATAACTTCTAGATAGTTAGTTGATGCTTTTGGTTGGGAATCATATTATAATTAATTATTGAGATTTTTTTTATCAACTTTTAACTTTTCCTAGGGTTTTCATGTATTCCTGTATGTCTAATGATTTCAACTTGGTGATGCTCGGAGCTATTTGATCCCTTTTTTATTGTGTAGCTCAAATTCATGCCCTAGCCATTTACATGAATGAGGTTGTTGGAATTGTTGCCATATTCAGGATGAAATGGCAAGGAATTTAGATGAGGATGGCAAGGGCTTGTTCTGAAGCAATGTTGTTGCCCGAAAAAAATACATCCAACCAAGTAGCATGCAAAAATGTATTCATATATAGTTGGAATCTAACTGAGAAGTGCTTACTACATCAAACAACAATGTCAATCGACTAGGATATAATTCTTTCTAGAACATTGACTCTACTCTGGTCCCCCTTTTCTTGGCTCCTCCCCCTCTACAAGTTATATGATGTTATTGTTCCTTTGCTTTTGGGTAGTTAATGATTACTACTCTTATGTGCTTATAACTGCCTGCCTTTTCTTCTGTAATTCTAGTACTTTCTGGTGCTGTTCGTTGAATATTTTTAAGCTTCCAAAGTATTGTACTAATGATTTTTGTTATATTTAACTATACATAAATTAAGCAACTTGGCAAAGCAACCAGTCAACCACACCCCCACCCGCACATGCGGGTTGGTTTTTTTTTCGCGGGGACAACTTTCACTAGAATGCATGTTGATTTGGGTAAATTTCATAGGTTATACCTTGTGATATCATGATTTTGTTTCATCAATGGCACATTTTTGACATTTTAACAATATCATACCGAGTCTCCTTCCTGAAAGGTAAAATGTGTGGAAAAGATGACATTGTCACTTGAATAAATCATGGGATCCTTAGGCTGTCTCAGATTGTATCCACAATAATTAATTGAAGTCTCAATACACACAACATTTTGCTAGGTTCCATTAGCTAGCAGGGTCAATGCAAAAAGCCAATCATGTGATGCAAAGGACTTTCCAATTTCTATCATGTGCATGGTTCTTATATTCTTAACTTGAATAGAAGTGTTAGGAAAACGTCTTTCTCACTCAATGAATCTTTGAAATGAATAGTTGCCCATGCTTGAGCCTGATAAATTGCATACTCAACACTTGGTTGTTTGTTTGAAACTAGTTTACTTGCTTCTGCAGGAATGCAAATGTGTAAATAGAGAATTATCACTCAATTACTTATTATGACTTGGAAATTTTTAGTTATAAAATCATAAGGTAGAAGTGAATAATAGACATCTCAAATGCAAATAATATGTAGAATAGGAAAGTATTATCATAATACAACTTGTGGTAATCATCTCAAAATAAACTTTATTTTATAAAGCCTGGAAATCTCAGACTTTGAACAAAAGTTTCTTCTCTTCTTTAGAAATTCTTGACAAAATTTAATATTCATTATAGAAAAACACATCAACTTTATGCTCGCCTCACTTGCATCAATGGTTAAAATTAATAAAAATTTTACATAATTAAAATTGTTAAAATTAGACTCTTTGATCAAGTTACACGATAGAAAGTCACATTTTATCTAAAGTAATTTTTTTTATGTCCTCTGATTTGAAATAAAAACCTTGATTTCAAAACACAAAACTTATCTGAAAAAGTCTCTTTCGATAAAAGAATAAAAAAAGAAGTCTATCCCTTTGATCAAGAAAACTAAGAAATAGAAGTCTATGTTTTTATTTATATACTAAAATCTTTTAATCTGAATATTATAAAAATTTAGATTTACTTTGATATGAAAATAAAAAAATATATCTTGATCTGATGATTTTGAAGATGTCTTTATTTTCCTATAATTGGACTCTTTTTATGAGATTAACTTGTGGAAAAGGTAGGAAGTACATCCTTTACTTTTGGGCTCCTACGATCAAAGAATGGTAGATCCGCATGGATTGGGCTGGCAAAAACCCCTCAAAGGTCATGTCAGTATGTGGATAGGATTGAGAAGATATGGAGAACTAGTGAGAATCTTATACCTTAGGGCCATGCTTCTCCTTCTATTTATAGATGGAGAAGGCGTTAGACGTTTAGGACAGGTTGGCAGGAGTTGCTAAGCTAGATGTCGAAAGTCCTAAGGAAGACTCCCTCGAGTGTCTTAACCGGCGAACTAGCCTTGATGAAAAAAATGACCAGAGCAGAACGCTGTGAAATCTGTTATGGGGGGGAAGGAATGAAGACAAATATTTCTAAGTGCTGACGTATTGATATTGTCAAATAATGAAATATGTGGAAATATATGTGCGATCCATGGGTGTACCAAAGATTTATTTTTGGCCTTTTGATTCAATAAGCTTACATGTGTATCAAATAAGGTTAAACGATTACCAGCGACCCTTTCAGTTGAAGCAAGCTGTATGCTAGTGCTAGAGGGAAAATATTTTGGAATTTGGAACACCTTTAACTGAACTTTCATCTTCCTTGGGTGAGTGAATCCTTAATCACCCTGACCTGTCAGCAATGGATATTTCTGGGTCTGCAGGATGCATGGATCATTTTAGCCACGACTATGCAACTATATTACTCTTTGTGGTTTGTGATTCCTAATTTGTGGCTTTATGTACAAAAAACAGGATGGACATGAAAACATTTTCACATGTACTTTGGGAGGGAACCTGCGAATATAAAAGATTGCTCATTAACAGGTCTGATTTTTTTTTTTTTTTTTTTTTTTTTTTGGGGGGGGGGGGGGGGGGGGGGGGGCGGTGTCATGTAAATTATTTTAGCTGTATACTGTGGTCGGAATTTATATTCATCACTGAAATATGTCCACATCTGCATTACTTGCAGGTTTTTGTTTCATCCACTGTCCTGCATCATGTAGTCATATTTTCCCGAACAATAGATTTCTTCTGCTGCATCTACCATTATCGGCCACAGAAAATAATGAGAAGAATTATGTTATGTTTGGTTGTGTACTATTTATTATATATCTTAACTTCTGAGTTTAACCACCTGCCAAGCAAAACCAAGCACTGTTGCAGAGCAGCATGCATGAATGTTCATAAAATATTATAGGTCTTGAATTGTGTTCATGCATAACATATTCACATTACTGACATGGAACTGGTGTGGTTGTAGATGCAAAGTGTCATGCTTTTGTTTACCTTAACTCTTATTACCACTTGACTTTAAAAAATAAACTATGACCTTGGGTGTAATTGTTGTTACCTATTCTTAACAAATCTCACCATAAATAGTGATCAAAAACATTGAATGACTCACCAACATGGCCTTTGTTGTTGCCTCTATACTGTCATAATGTGCATGCATATATAAATGAAACTGTATCACAGTAACCCCTGCCAATATCTTTTCTTTAACTGGGAGAAGAATGGATATGAACTTGGGCATCAAAGGCAAAGTATGTGCACGGGTGCTCCGGCTACATTGCTTCTGGCTCATAAAGCGGCTTCTGAAGTCAGGCTATCATGTGAAAGGAACAGTCAGAGATCCAGGTTCATCATCTCTTTCATTCATTGTATATATTTCTTCTAATGAGCTCAACTTATATAATTACCGGCTTTTGAGATCTAGCTGCTAGTATATTGCAGAATTTACATTTTCTTTTCTTTTTTTTGTGAGAAGTAATATCTTCTGTCCTTTTCTTTATAGATATAATGAGATAATCTACATTAAAAGAGCAACATCTTTCTTAAGAAAAATTACAGACTCCAAGATTCGTGATATTATTGATGTATGCCATGTTTACGTGTAAGTTAAAAGGCTGACAAGATGAACATATCATTCTTTCTTTATAGGAGATTACAAGAAAGTAGCTCACCTGTGGGAGTTGAAGGAGCAAAGGAGAGGCTACAGTAGTGAAGGCTGATCTAATGGAAATGGGTAGCTTTGATGATGCTATAATGGGTTGTGAGGGTGTTTTCCATACTGTCTCCTGTCCTTGTAGCCAAATCTGATCAAGGCACCACAAAACTACCTTTTAATGTTGCTTGAGCATATTCATCTAGATGCTTGATTAGCATGCATTCTTTTTACTACTCTTGTTGTGGTGCTCATGCCATAGCTGCATCACTTACCTGGTTCAAGCTTAAGAAAATGATAAACAATAAAAACTTAGTTCATTTAGCCATAAATATTAAATATGAACCGTCAATGCTACGGTGTGAAGCAGTTCATAAAGCACACTGCATAGTTTCTCAGAAGATCCATAAGAACCAGATACCAGAAGATCCATAAGAACCAGAAAACTGTCTTGATTGCAGCTTAACATAAACAAATTTTTGCAGGCTGAGATCCTGGATCCTGCAGTTAGTGGTACACTAAATGTCCTACAAGCTTGCAAGAAAATCCAGCACTTATAAGGGTGGTTCTCACATCATCGTCGTCCGCGGTAAGAACAAGAGACGATATTGAACCAACAGTACCACTTGATGAATCATCTTGGAGCTCTGTGGAATTATGCGAGAGGCATGAGGTGAACCATGAATGTCTAATATTATTACTCGTCATTTCATTAACTTACTTTGATATCTAATCTGGACTTATGCTTTATACAATAAAGTTGCTCTGTACCAGGTTAAATTTTCATTGATGCATATAAATGTGGTCTTGCACATGTGAAAGTTGAATGTAATCTGTATTTGGTAATTTTTATTTGGTATTTTTTGTTTTGACCCACTGTCAATTTGCATTTTTCGTTATAAATGTGTTTGGTTTCTCAGTTCTAAAATGCAGTTATTTGTGTGATAATCTCTCTTCTTAGGATAACAATCTGATGTATCTCTTTCTCCTTTTGTCTGCAAAGTTATGGTATGCCTTGGCGAAAATCTTAGCAGAGAAGGCAGCATGGGAATTTGCCAAGGAAAACAACATCAACCTTGTAACTGTGATTCTTCATTTGTCATAGGTCCTAGTTTGCCTCGTGACATATGCCTAACCCTATCTGATGTTGTTGGTTTGCTCAGAGTAATTCAGATCCCATTTGATATAATATAATAAATTGTTGTTTTGTTATAAACCTAAATAGTCATACATATCTGTAATCTGTTATAGTTATTTTTCTTTATACACATTTTTTGATGGGTCCAATGCATAAATTGTCAGGTAATTAAATGGTGTCTTTCATTGAAATGGGAAGTGACCTAGTTTTGTATATATGTTCCAATAGGCTAGAGAGCATAGAGAACCAACAGCCCCACACAATACCACGACCACCAGGAAGAAGAAGAATACGAAGAAGACGAAGAAGAAGAAGAAGAAGAAACGAAGACGAAAAGAATGTGAAAGAAAGAAAATGCAGGCACAATCACACGCACATGCACATATCCAAACAACTCTCAACACACACACACACACACACACACACTTTCTTGCACATCTTTTGCTTACAAAACCTACCGTTTAAATTTTTTACATTCTATCAGTCATATCTGTTCTCTTCAATTATGTTCCCGTCTTCTATCTCTATTTCTCTTCTTTTGCAATTGAGCGTCCTTCTTTTCTATTTGTTTTAGGGTGACCTTGTGCAAAGACAAATTTATTAGCTTCTTCCTTTCAGTACGATGTTTCTCCTTTTATTCGCTTGTTTGATGTTAAAATATGGAGACAAACTTCTTGGCTCCCAGATATTTAAAGGAACATCAAAGAGCAAATAATAATCTGCCACATGGCTTGTAACAGGAAATCCCTGCATGTATGAGACATAACTCTTGTTATCAGTAACATGAAAATAACAAAAGCCAGTCTTGCAGGAAACTCTGAGAAGTTCTCGTTGCATGGCCGAATGGGTATGTTCATATTGATGATGTTGCTTGCTGCCATATTCTAGTGTATGAAGATGTTAATGCTCATGGAAGGTACCTTTGCAGCTCAACTGTCCTGGATAACATGAATTAGCAACTATTCTCGCGAACCGTTATCCATCATTGCCTATCCCAAGAAGGTTTGTTTCCTACATGACTTATATATGCTGTAAATTTAAACTTTCAAATGGTTAATAAGTCACTGGAAGAATATGGGGATGATCATCACTAATACCATGGTTTGGCTGGAAGTGAGAAGAAAAATATTGAGGAGTGATGCAATAAATCGCTTTTGAGAAGTTGGTAATTGGCAAAATGTTAAATAAAAGAGGACCATTGAAAAATTGAGCTAGATTTTCCTCTTCCCTGCATAGTAGTGGTTAATAAAAGAAAAGTAATATATTTCTTCCATTCCATGTTTTCTTTCTTTCCATTTTCGACCTTGGGGGAACAATCAAACACCTAAAAGTTTAATTAAAATCTATAAGAGCATGCAAATGATCTGATACAGTCAATATATCACAAAATGTTGAAACATTTAGAATATAGCAAGAGACGTACCAGAAGTTCTCACTCAATGCATACGTGCAGAATGTGGGTGATGCTGCTGATGCACAATAACCAAATGATGTCAAAATAGGAAGAAAGAAAAAATAATCTATATGATGCACAATAAGCAGTATGAAAATAGGAGGAAAGAAAAAAATAATCTGTTATGATATAAAAAATGATGAAGAAAGATAAAGTAGTGAGCAATGGAGGGCATTAGTCATAGTTAACATCATTCAGTAAATTATGATATTTTCAAAAGGTTAGCAACAAATAGATTATTCTTTTTCGCTAAAAGAATGATTATTCTTAGATAATGAAAAAGAGAAAGCAACAAATTGTTTTTTGAGGTGGAGGAAACAAATTATTCCTGAACATTTCCAAGGCCATGAAGTACCACTGAGATGATGACTATTTTTTTTTTTTGCAGTTTTCACAGCTATTATAAGATGGCCCCATACGTGTTTGACACATCAAAGCTTCGCAAATGGGCTTCCAGTTCAAAGGGTGGAAGAAATGTTTGATGACTGCATTCAGTTTCTCAAGGAACGAGGCTATATAAACTTCTGAAGGTTGTGATGAGATTCCATTTAGTATCAATTGTGGTTGTATTGAACAAACATTTTATCCTCTGATCTAAAATTCTGGACAGCTTTGGGGAATCATGATTTGTACTAACAGTATTTTTAGTTCTCTTATCAAAAATTCTGAACACCTCTCTCTCTCTCTCTGTGAATGCATACATGTGCACGAGCTCTCTTTTTTGCGTGCTTTGTTTGAAAGTTATGTAAAGTTATGTGAGATTGATTTTGTGAGCCAATGAATCTTCGAGTATGCATGGAAATAGTGTCCACTTCTTGTGAAAGGTCTGTCACAATGAGGGTTACAAGGTTGAAAATTGTGCTACCAGAGTAAACTATACTCTTTATGTCCGTTCCTTTGTTCAGATTTGTTTGGTGACCTGTGTATAAATTCTGACTTACGCTTGATTTCAATGCACAAGTCAATTTGGTTGGGTTAACATTTTCTTTGAAATCCTATTTGTTTACAGCTCGACCATCAACTTACGTCTCAATTCATTATGCGAGGATTCAAGCTACTTCCTTTATACTGGGTTATCCTTTCAACTTTGTATTACTGATGAGTCTTCTGCAGTGGTTCTATTTTTGGTAGCAGAAATTGCCAAAAGAATCTATCTGGTAGGAATTATGCTCGAATCTACGAACCCTGAAGACTTTCAGGTAGGAATTGTGTTCGAATTCACGAAAACGGCACTCGAATCCACGAGCGATTTACTGCTCGAATTCACGAGCAATTTGAAGGAAAACTCAAGTTTATTAATCAATATTCGATTTCAAAAAGAAAGACTAAAAGGGCCTATTTATAGGCTTACAATGAGTACTACTCCCACTACCTATTTCTAAAAGAAAATAAAAAGAATTAAAAAGAGTCTAATCTATCTAGACAATCTAAATTCAAAATAAGAAAGATACAATTAATTTAAAAGAGTCTAATCTATCTAAGTAATCTAAATTCAAAATAAAAAAGATACAATTAATTTAAAGAGTCTAATCTATTTAGGTAATCTAAATTCAAAATAAAGAAAGATACAATTAATTTAAAAGAGTCCTAATCTATCTGAGTAATCAAATTCAAAATTAAAAAAATAGAAAAACAATTAGAAACTAATTTGAACCTAAAATAGAATTCCAAATTAATTCAGACTTAGGCTGATAAGTGTATGGCTTGGCTTCTACATCAATTTTACAGTCTTCCTTATTAGGAGTGCGATCATGATCGCAATCCTTTTTATTAAGACTGCAAACATGATCACAGTTCTTAAAAAAATATCTAGTCCCGGTCCTCTGTATTAGGATTACGACCATGATCGCGGTCCTTATAAGAGTCTTTATTAGTGTAACATCCAGTACGAAATAATCTCAATTTAGCACTCATAACTAATAATTAGGAAGCCTCATATATTAATTAGTCATCCACCTTCCTTAAAGAAATTAATAAGTAAGATTTTCCCTAGGGTTATGTATATAGACACATGTATCATGATTTTTTTGTATATGACATGGATACAATAAATATATAATACTTGTAGTAATGTTAAAAAAAAAGTGAAGAGAATACATTTTATTAATTCTTTACTTTCATAGTTAGTGGAGGTGTTAGGTATGCATGAGAGGGGGAGATCAAGGGGCATGATGCTTTAGATTAGAGTGGAGGACACTGGAGAAATTTGGAGCCATGGCAAACTTGTAATTAAGCTTAAGCTAAAATTATCAAAGCAGTCAAAATCTTCTCATCTTCTCCAAAGATGAAAACTTCCATGGCAAAGCCTTAAAATTTCACCTCTCCTCCTTACAATAAACCCCAACACCATCCCCCCCCCCACCCTCCCCCAAAAAAAAAAAAAAAATCTCTCCTCTTTCTCTCTTTCTCTTGTTTTTCCTTCCTCTCTTCTCCCCCTTTTCTTCTTCTTCCAAAAAAAAAAGGAAGGGGCGACCAGCCCAGGCCAGCCGCGCCCAAGACGGCAGCTCACCACCAAGGGAGGCGGCCACGCAGGGGGGGACTGGAGGAGGAGATAGGAGGTTTCTCCTAGGCTAGATCCAGTTTGAGGAGGTGTTTTACATCAAAAAAATCTGAACTTTTCGGGTTAAAAATCCTCCTTGAAGAAGTTATTTTTGACTAAAATTTTCAGAGATTAAAGATATTGTTTGGTCCTTATACTTTGATAATCTAAGTACTAGAGTTTGATCTACATATTTTCTTGCTTAGGTGGTTATTCGGACACGTGAGAAGGGGATCTAATCATAAACAACCCCTGAAGAAGGTGAGTAAACTAAAAACTCTTAAGAGTAGTAAGTTATGAGAAATTGAGAATTTCCATAAACCATTTTAGCAAGTAATACGATGTGAATTATGGAGATCTATTCGCTATTTTTATTGTTATTATATAAAAAAACCAATATTTAATGTGAGTTACACAATCATGACACGTATTTGTGTATGATTGCACGTTTTTAGGGTCATTAAAATAATTGAATGCGAGTATTTAGTATATGTTGCTTTTAAAGTCTAGATAAGCAAAATTCCCAGCGAAGCTCTAATAGTAGTTATTTATAATCAGTGACTCCGTTAAAAAGTGGATTAAGTGAATAGAAAAGTTAAAACTACAAATTGGGTTACGGATCGAGAGAATATAGTTATACATTTGTGTATATATATATGTTTATATGGGAGTTCATTTATATGTGTTGTTTGTACGTGATGATGATGATGTGTGTGTGTGTGTGTGTAAATGTATTTGTATATGCGTGTGTGTGTATGTATATGTGTGTGTGTGTACACACACGCGCACACACATATATATACATATATATAGTATGTATTATGTATGTATATGTATGTATGTATGTATGTGTGTGTGTGTCGTTGCACGGGATTGCATTATTATCCCTATGAAATTATTAGAGATCATTAGATGTGTGATCATTTTCATACATTTTGTCGCCGGTGATGTGAATGTCTTGTTCATACTTGCTATTCATCTTCTGATTATCAATCAATCTTGCATTGAAGGAAGGGGGCGGCCCGAGCCGATAGGAGGGGGAAGGCAGTGTAAAAAAATTTTTCATTATATTTTTTTATATGAAGGAAGGGGCCGCGGGAGCCAGTATGAGGGGGAGGACGGTATAGAAAAGATTTTCTTTTTATTTCATTGAAGGGGCCGACGGGAGCCAGTAGGAGGAGAAGACGGTGTTCAATGTCGATACTTCACTTAGAGATATAACAACAAAAACTTGTTATTGTATGATATTACCAGTAGTACATGTACTATGTGTATATATAAGTCTAGGACGTGATATATATATATATATATATATATATATATATATATATATATATATATAATATATATATATATATATATATAGAGAGAGAGAGAGAGAGAGAGAGAGAAATGTAAATCAGCTGACACAGGAGGCAACTCCTCCTATGTCGCACTCAAAAATCATATTTCCCGAATGAATTTTCAAGATCCAACCACACATTATTATCTTCATATTCTATGATATATAAATATAAAAATCAAGTGATTTGAAGTTTGTTTACTACATTTTTTTTGGTTCAAACATTAACGTTTTTTAACAATAGAACAAAATAGAACGTTTAGATCAATGAGTAAACGATCTTCAAATCACTTGATTTTTATATGTGTATATCTTATAATATGAGAGATGATAATGTACGGTCGGATCTTGAAAATTCATTCGGGAAATATGATTTTTGAGTGCGACATAGGACGAATTTGCCTCTGTGTCAGCTGATTTACATTTCTCCTCATATATATATATTATATATATATATATATATATAGAGAGAGAGAGAGAGAGAAGAGAGAGAAATGTAAATCAGCTGACACAGGAGGCAACTCCTCCTATGTCGCACTCAAAATCATATTTTCCGAATGAATTTTTAAGATCCGACCACACATTATCATCTTCATATTTTATGATATATACATATAAAAAATCAAGTGATTTGAAGTTTGTTTACTACATTTTTTTGGGTTCAAACATTAACGGTTTTTTATAATAGAACAAAATAGAACGTTTAGATCAATGAGTAAACGATTTTCAAATCACTTAATTTTTTATATGTGTATATCTTAGAATATGAAGATGATAATGTACGGTCGGATCTTGAAAATTCATTCGAAAAATATGATTTTTGAGTGCGACATAGGACGAATTTGTCTCCTGTGTCAGCTGATTTACATTTCTCTTATATATATATATATATATATATATATATATATATATATATATATATATATATATAATATATATATATATATATATGCTTTCGTTTAGGGATACAATGACAAGACTTGTTGTTGGCATGATATTAGTAAGAAGTATATGTGTTATGTGTATACACATATAAGTCTAAAGTGTGTTATATATATGTGACTGATGTAGAAGACTGTATCAAGATAAATAAAGTGTAGTAACCAAAATATTTAATAAATTCAAATCATGATAGAACAACTTCTACCATGCTAGATACACCCTAAAAGTAAATGCTAGAAATTTCCTTCAAGTTAATCTATTTGTAACTTACCACAGCACTTGTGCAAATTTCTAGAACTAAACTTAACTAGAAAAATTGAATTTATAATTAGTTTACTTACTGAGCTGTCAAGCTCACCCTATTCTTGACATTGTTTTAGGTCTTGACAAGGATAAAAGACCGATGTAAGAAGGGTTGATATTTTGTTTAAAAAGAGTTCAGAGCGATGGCATCACAAACCTTTCTACTACAATATACTTGTCTTTTCTTTAGCGTTACTACTCATTTTGGAGCTCTTATTTATATAAGTGAATGGAAAACATGTTTATATGTTTATGATCTTGAAGTATGGCACAACGCTAAGTGATGAGAACTCATGAAATGTGATTTGCCCATTTTTGTATAAGAAAGTATTATTTAGATTAAATTTGATGGACTCTCATGAATAATCTTATCAGAATCGTATATATTCTTATTGGGCATGCTATGTTGGAGGTGGTACCATTGAAAGTCAAGGCTTTATCTTGTGTTGATGGAATTATTCATTATAAAATGCGTGGGTGTTGGTTGGATGATATATATATATATATAATATATATATATATATATATATATATATATATATATATAATATATATATATATATATATGAGAGAAATGGGAATCAGCTGATATAGAAGGTAACTCCGTCCTATATCGCACTTAAAAATCATATCTTCTGAATTTTTTTTCACGATCCGACCGCATATTATCATCTTCATGTTTTAAGATGCACACATATAAAAAATCAAATGATTTAGAGTTCATTTACATATTAATCTAATCGTTCAATTTTATTTTACTGTTAAAAAACCGTTAATGTTTTGAACCTAAAGAAAATGAAGTAAATAAACTTCAAATCAGGTGATTTTATATATATATATATATATATATTATATATATATATATATATATTATATATATCTTAGAATATGAAGATGATAACGAATCTTGAAATTCAATTGAAAACTTGAGTTTTGAGTGCGACATAGGACGGAGTTGCCTCCTGTGTCAACTGATTCCCATCTCTCTCTCTCTCTCTCTCTCTTCTATATAATATATATATATTATATATATATATATATATATATATATTATATATATATATATATATATATATATATATATATATATAGGGAGCTGATCCTCTAAGAACGGTTCTCACGGATTTCTGTGAGAACTTTCACGTGGGTCGTCGGATCTGATAGATCAATCAAATAAAACTAGATCTCTATCAGATCCGACGGCCCACGTGAAAGTTCTCACATGAATTCGTGAGAACCGTTCTTAGGGGATCAACTCACTATATATATATATATATATATATATATATATATATATATATATATATATATATATATATATATATATATATATTGTGAATGTTCTTAAGATTGAAGGTAAGCCTAGAAGGCTCTTATTATGTATTTTATATTCAGTCAAGTGACAAGTTTCAAGAGAAATGCTGCCGAAAATTTGAACGATCAGTTTAGGATGAATTATCACATATCTTGCTTTGTTGTTAAGGTTTAGTGAATGTAGTTAAGTATAGGACCATTACATCATGATCATAGTCCTCAAAAAAACATAATATTCTAACTTATATTGGGACTGCGACAATGATCGCAGTGATCACAAAATGCCATAATTTTCAATTAATAAAAGGACGGCGATCATAGCGCACTCTTTTAATAAAGGACTGTGATCCTGAGTCGCAATTCTCATATCAGTGTCGCCATCATCAGCATACCTCCTTTCACCGACATCGAATGATGCTCAATACTTTCCAGATCTATAAATCATATGATCACAAAACAAACAAAAAACTCATCGAGAACACGAACAAATGAGATCTGTAAAAGGTTAATCTAAAAAAATTGATTTTTTTTTTTGTCGGGATGGTCGAACAGCGGGGTGAGGGGAGGAAGGAGGAGATCGGGCAAGGCGGTGGGGAGGAGGGGGAGAGTGAGGGGAGAGGTCGGGGAAGGAGGTGGAGGAGGAGGCAACCTGGAGGGAAGGGCGACTGGAGTGGGGGGAGGTTAGGGGAGGAGGGGATAGTATTGCGCGCGCGCCGGGGGGTGGTGGGGGTTTCAATGGGGAAGAAGAAGATGGAATAAAGAAAAAAAATGGTGTTTTAGTCTTTTTCATGAGGATACAGGTGTTCAAAATTATGATGACACTCATTATTATTTGTGGACTGCCTTCTCATTTTTTTTTTGGTCCCAGTATCCGCTCCAACAGATATGAACCTAAATGGATGTGTGTCACCTGCTGTTCCGGCCGACACATGGCAAGATGTTAATTTACTGCCATGTGTCATAATCCGAACAGCACCAATTTTAGTCTTCACAGAAAATTGCCCCAGATTCGATCAAACAAGAAAAAACAAAACAAAACAAAACTATGCCAAGGCCCATAAATTGTCTGCTCAAAACAGCCCAGAAGGCCCAATACTTTCAAACTTGTCGGTCAAACATTACCAAAACGCCCTTCACGCGTTAATATATCAGATAGTATCTTCCCCTGTACATTGTATCCCCCGCTCCCCTTCATTGTCCTCTCCAAACTCATGGAGGAGGAGGTGATCCCGGTGATCGATCTGCTGAAGTTACCGGCGGAGAGCGAGAAGCTTCTGGAGGCGTGCCAGGGCACCGGCTGCTTCCGCGTGGTGAACCACGGGGTCCGGCCGGAGCTGCAGGCGGAGATGAAGGCGGCCGTCAGGTCCCTCTTCGACCTCCCCGATGACGTCAAGCGCCGGAACTCCGACGTCATCAACGGCAGCGGGTACGTGGGTCCCACGAGGGAGAACCCGCTCTACGAGGCCTTTGGCCTCTATGACGCCGCCTCCGCTGCCGACGTCGACGCCTTCTGCGCCCGCCTGCACGCCTCGCCCCATCACAGGTGAGTTTCTGCAATTATTTTTTTTCTTAAATAAAAAAATTGCATACAATTGTTGACATTTTGTTGGGGGAATAGTAAAACTAAAATTGATTAGAATACGGTAATTTTATTAGCATTTAATCTTGGGTGAAATTGAAGCGAAATATAAGCAATTTTACAAACTGCCTCCTCAAGTTTTTTATTTATTTCCCTTTTAAGTACTTTCAGTGAGAATTCCTTGGAAAATCGTCATGTAGCTTTCACAAGAAAAGAGAGTACATAAAGATATACACAAATAATTTCTTATCTTTCTTAAAACTATAAAGAAAGCAATTTAAGGTAGGAAGTTGCTATAAACCTTTTTTTTTTTTTTTTTAAAGAAACAGAATGGAGGTCACTCACCTTCTCATACACACACCCATCACTAATTATTATTCAATCCACCCTTCAGAAGTAGCTATAAGCTTCACATGGGGTAGTTTCTTGTTATAGTTTCAAACAGTGTAGGACTCAAGGTTTTGAGAAAGGAGTCGGGTAAGCTCCTTTGCGATCCTGGCCCTTCGCGCGATGTGGGCCGGGGAGAGAGAAACTTGTTTTTTGTGGGTGTGGCTCACAAAAAGGTTTTTTTTTTTTTTTTTTTTTTTTTTTGGGGGGGGGGGGGGTGGTGGTTTCACTTTTCTCCATCTGGGCCATAGATCTGCCCAGCTGGATGGCTCATTTGCTCGTCCTTCGCGCGAAAGAGCCAACCCAAGTCTCATGAAAATTAATGTGTATAGGGTACGCGCTAGAAAAGTGACGTCTACTAGATTTTGAGAAATTGATGGTGACTGTCTTAGGACCTAAGACTTAGCACCATACGTATGACAACGTGTACCTACAATCATAAGAGGTACAAGAAGGAGGTTGCAATAAAACATAGAGGAAACGGTTGGGATGGATCCCACGAAACTAAACAGAAGCAATGGCCCTTAGAAATAAAAATAGCATTACTTCAACACTTAATTTAGTCACTCAAAGGGTACTGTTTTTTTTAGTGGCTAGTGAATGGAAGCTTTGATCTTTGATTGGGGATCATGCACACCATAATTCAAGAATTATAAGAATATTATGCACGCCAAAACTGTTAATGTTAGATCTTGAGATTTATATAAAATATTTAATGTGTTATGTACAATTTATCTGTCGTAATCATAATTAAATAGAGATACCCATCATCTCTTTTGGGAGTGTCACAAATTCAGAAATTGGCACCATTGTTCCAAGAATAGTTTCAAAGGAAACATTTTCAACCTAAGAAAAAAAATTTAGTCATGCAAGTTTGAGAGGGGCAAATGTCATTAATTTAAGAATTATAAATACAATGTGAGAATGGAAAATAAACCATAAAGGAATAGACGAGTTATTTGTATCAGAGCGACTATATAGTTATTCACGAGGAAAGATTATGACACTTAGAGATCTTTTACATTGAACCACAGGCTTACATCAAGAATGACATTTGGAATATTAGTATGAAATAAAGAAAAATGACCAGAAAATATTGTCTTTGAATGATATCTCTTTCTTAGATAACTACTTCGCCATGGCCCTTCTTCTCAACCCTACCCAACCTCTTTGATTTCCTGCACTCGGGTTTATTGCTAGCGTCAATACCCCATTCTAATGAAGTGACCTCTCCTGTGGGCTTTTTTCTCCTAGATTACTTGTCCACCACCAATTTGTCCATACTCATAATCAATTCTTTGGTTTGTGTGTTGGGGGGAGACGGGGGCACTTGATCTTTGGTCCCAGAAACACACTCGAGTTCAATTTAAACTGAAAACAGATTCAGAAAAGGAAACTGTCAGGACGCCCTATTAGTCGACTTATGTGCCGGGTTTGTTGATTAATGAGTATATTAGTCGACTAATCAATGCTATAAGTTGACTATTGAGATCACCCAACTCTCTTTGCGTTCCAAGTCGATTAATTAGTCGACTAGACTGCATGCATCTGTTCGTGTTCATCCGTTCTTCGATCTCTGAAGCTTTGTCTACCTTTATGACATATTCGAGGCAAAAAATTCTAACACCATTATGATTCTTCCATGGATGTACGCAACACTCCACTACCCTTCAATTCCCCCCGCTTCAACCAGGAGCGATAACTACTGTTGTAGATCTGGACACACTTACACATCCCAATTGATCCATGCGGCCAGTTTTGATGGTGACTCTTGAAACCTAGGATCATATTATTGTTATTGTTCTCAAACACAAGTTTTAGAAACTTGCACGGATTTGGGAAACAATGGCCATTGCGCTCCTCATGGCAAGTCTTTTGCGATTGGAATTTTACACTGCCTTGCAAACTTTCGCTTATGCAGGATTCCCTACTAATGCTTGTTGTTCAGTCATATGGTCTACTCGGGCATGGCGT
This sequence comes from Agave tequilana, assembly GCA_038442645.1. NCBI lineage: Eukaryota > Viridiplantae > Streptophyta > Magnoliopsida > Asparagales > Asparagaceae > Agave > Agave tequilana. The sequence continues at coordinate 12,823 of JAVJIF010016043.1, read as the reverse complement.
AATCAACATGTTAATGCGGACATCAAGCCACATGTATGACACGTGTTTCACCGTGGAGAAGACGCATCGTTCTAATTTTCAATAGTAAAATTCTATATATTTTAGTTTTTTTATTTTGATTTCTTTATTTTAGAGTAATATTTTTATTAGGAGTTTGGTTTCTTTATTTTGAAGTTGTCATTTTATTTTGATTAAGAGTTTGAACTGTACTCAAATTTTGTGTTAACCTATATAAGGTCTTATATCAAATAATTTTACGCCATGAATATTATAAAATTTTTCTCATAATTGTTTGTGAGCAATGATCTCTCCTAATTTTTTTCTTAGGGGTGAGAAGCTCTAGGAAACCCTAATTTAGAGTGTGAAACTCTAACTATCACCAATTAGAGTGCAAAACCCTAGTTGTTTATCTTCTTCTCTGAAACTCTTGCTTCTAAATTTCCTCTCTTGGTTCTTAACCTCTTCATAAATTTTTTTCTCTTTAAAAAAATAATTTAGAAAAAATTGTTACAGTACCGCTACAGTGTCTGACCGGTTGCTAGATAGCATGACAGACTCGTTAAGTAATTCTGATTCATTTTTAACTTATAACTCTCTCATTCGGAGTTCAAATCACGCACGGTTCGAAGCGTTGGATTCGTGAAAGTTTCTCACGCACCTACAAGAATCACATAACACTGAGGTCAACATGATTCTTAGTAGGTATGTTTCTAACTCATATCAGTTATTTCAAGTTTGATAATTAATTTCTAATATTTTATTGATTTAACTAATGTTCACAAACGTGAGATTGTGCTTATCGGCTTGCCTGAATTTTATTAGATTTTATATTGATTGTAGAATTTTTTACCACATAATATATTATCTTTAATTGATTCATAATTAAATTGGATTTGTTTGCGCATGTTATTTTGTTATATCTATCCGCTTTCTTAGTTTTAATCTTTTCGTGCCAACGATCGTTCATATTGGTGAAACATTTTTATTGTATTATTTTATCAATTGCTTATATCTCGTACACGTTTCATATCAGTTTGATATCAGAGCACAGTTAAGTAGAATTTGCATAATTAGTTCACATTTATTTGTTTTATCACATTTACTTTAAATTTAAAAAATGAAATAAAAATTAGAAAATATTGAAAAGTAAGATGTTCTTTAAAATTTCGTACGATTGATGTATAACCAAAGAAGGGTACTCAACGTGATTTTATAATTAAGGAACGTCAAGTGCGAAAAATCTCTCACCTGAGTTACGTTGACCTGACCAATTGGACTAATAAATTAGGGTTGATTGACCTGACAATTTTAGAAAATAGATTTTTTTAAACCAAATAAAAAATTTCAAAATCCAAAACCCAAAAAATATATCTAGTTTAGAATTGCATATTCCTATCTTTAGTTAAGATCTCATTGTGCATGGTCCCAGTATCGGTAACCCATACTTGCTAGGAGAGACTAGTGAATAACACTCCAAAACCCTTATGGATCTTCAATAATTTGTCACCATACTCACTGACATACAAGATAAGATTGACACCCTGACTCAAACCTCAAACCGAACTGAGATACTAGTTAGAGACTGCAAGTGAACCACCCAAGATTGAAGAAACCTCATTGCAGCCAAATGTTGAGCAACACCCAACACAATGCACATAATCATGATGAGCAATACCTAAAAAGCATTAAGTTGAATGTACCTATCTTCGATGGACGCTTAGACCCTCCTTTTCTAAGATTGGATACAACAACTTGATAAGTACTTCACATGGTATGATCTCACTGAGCCTAAGAAAATTAAGTTTGTTGCAATGAAACTGACCGACCAAGGTAATGAGTACTGGACCAACTTAGAGATCATGCATGCCGCCTGTGGCCAAGAACCAATTGATACATGGAGTAGAATGAAGGATGAACTGAAAGATAAGTATGTGCCACCACATTTCTACAAGTTTAGACCTTCTCAATCTGTTCAATCTTATAGGTATAATACACTTTCATCCCACCGGCCAAATTCATTTTCTCGAACCAAGACATGGAGTCTCAACCAACACTTGATGACATCATGCCTAAAATTAATAACTTACTATAATTATGAATTCTTCTAATCAAAACTCGAAAAGTAGTGTTTCTTGTGTGATCCTCACAGTTAGAGAAGTCAAAGAAAAGTTTGATAACAATAAAAGAAAGAACACTGAAAAGAATTTTTTCAAGATTAGTCCCACAATTAAGTGCTACAAATGTCAAGGTTATAGGCATATTGCTGTAACTGTCCAAGCTCATTTAAGATTGCCATCAATGATAGAGTTCTCATTGAAGTATCTAAGCCTGATAGTACGATTTCTCCAAAAGTCACTTTTCTGATCAAGAAGCTTGCTATCACCCGTCTTTTTCCTTCCCGGCTCTACTGTCAACACCGCCTTCTCTGTCTCCTTTAATGCCGATTCCTGCTGTTATTACCTGTTTTAGTCACCAACCCCTTCCACCCCTATTGCTGACGTCATCTCTTTTTCTCTTATAGTCTATGTTAGCTACTAATTAAAATTCTCCATAGACCTTATCCTCATAACCGATCAGTATAAAGTCTTTAAGTCTGCATCGCCAGTTGCATCACACATGCACACACACACACACACACCAAATCAGTGATAAAATTGCACAAAATAACGCCAATCATGGCATACGAGCTGATGATAGGAACAAATTAAATACTTTTAATATTTGTGATGTTATTCAAAAATTGTATGCTTGTAATTCTGATTCATTTCAAATCTTGATGAATTTGAAAGATGATATTTATGTTATAGATTTTTTTTATAGATTTTGGCATCAGTTTTACTTTCAATATTGACTGCTTAGTGGATTATAAAAATCTTGATGTTATCTCACTTGTTGATGAGCCTTCTCCTTAGCCTATTTTCGAGAGCCCTTTCTTTTCATACTACTAGATATTTTATCCTATACAACATGTCAAGTTGATAAATTCTTAGATAATAAAATTATTACCACCCGAGATGGTGGGATTCGAAAACATATGATTTGTTGGATAAGAAAAGTACCAATTGATGATACATTGCTAGACTGTAGTGAACTACCAAAGTTTGATCATGAAATTTTGAAGCAGTGTGAAATTACTTTTACTTCTAACTCGACGGAGTCAGTTCTTTCAAATACGGGGTGAATGATGCGGACATTAAGCCTCGTTTATGGCACGTGTTTCACCAGTAAGAACGATCGTCTTGTTCCAGTTTTCAGTAGTAGAACTCTATGTATTTTAGTTTTTTTTATTTTGAGTTTTTTTTTATTTTGGAGTTGTATTTTTATTAGGAGTTTAGTTTCTTTATTTTGGAGTCTTAATTTTATTTTGATTAAGAATTTGAGTTATATTCAAATTTTGTATTAGCCTATATAAGGCCTTGTATCAGACAATTTTATGTAATGAATATTATGAAATTTTTCTCAAGATTGTGTGTGAGCAATGCTCTCTCTCAATTTCTCTCTTGGTGGTGGGAAGCCCTAAGAAATCCTAGTTTAGAATACAATAACAACAACAACTAAGCCATATGTCCTAAGTATCTAGGGGTAGGCTACATGAATCAAAAGATAATTACGCCTAATCGGCACGTGCATCAACTTTCTCCACTCATTCCTATCGAGCAATATGCCTTCTTTAAGACCTTTAGTCTCTATATCTTATCGTATCACCTCCATTCATGTTTTCTTCGATCTCAATTAGAGTGTGAAACCCTATTTGTTTATCCCTTCCTCTTAAGCACCTTCTTCTAATTTTCTCTCTCATGTTTCCTAACCTCTCCACAAATTTCACTCTAAAAAATCCAAAAATATATTGCTTCAGTACAGCTACAGTGTCTGACCGACTGTTACAGTGTACCTGCTACATTAAACCCGACAATCTGACATACCCATTAAGTAATTCTGATTCATTTTCAGCATATACTCTCTCATTCGGAGTAGGGATAAGTATCGGTCGGTTCAGTTTTTGTAATTTTTTGTAAAATCGAACCGAACCGATTAAACTTAATAATCAAACGAGTCGGTTCGGTTTTCGATTTTTTCAGTTAGGCTTATATATTTCATCATTTCTTGCATTTTTTAATCACTATTATATTATCATCTTTTAATATCCTAATCTTAAATATCCAATACTCAAATTAGAAATAAGAAAAAGACTAACATTAATGTGAATTGAAAATTTCATATTCTAAAACTTTTATACTGTATTTGGGCTCTTATATTACACATAATTATTATCACTTTTAATGACAAGAATGCAAAAGAAAGAATTGTCCTAATATAAATATTATTCTCATTAGGATGGTGTACTTAACATAGCTTTAATATATTCAACATAAAAAGATGGTATTGTTAGAAGTAATAATATAAGGTTCCACCAGTTTTATTATAAACTATATGATTCACTAAATTGAATTTGGGTGGGGTGATATGTAGGGTGAGAGATACAGTTTGGTACGGTCGGATTCGGATTTTGGAACCCAAACTGAAACCCGACCGAACTAGAGCAGTTCGGTTCGTTTGAGTTTCGGGTTCGGGTTTCAGTCGGTTATTTCAATATAGCCGAACTTTGCTCACCCCTAATACAGAGTCCAAATCACGCACGGTTCAAAGTGTTGGATTCGTGGGAGATTCTCTACGCACCCACAAGCATCATAGGACACTGAGGTCGACATGATCCTCAATAGGTATGTTTCTAACTAATATCAGTTATTTCAATAATTAGTCTCTAATATTTTATTGATTTAACTGTTCACAAACGTAAGATTATGTGTATCTACTTGTCTGAAATTCATTAGATTTTATATTGATCGTAAAATTTTGTCACATCATCAAAGATCTGCATTGAGTCTATTTTTATTTACCATAGTGATGGATGAGCTTATTAGAATTATTCAGGATGAGATACCGTGGTGTATGTTATTGCTGATGATATTATCCTAGTCAATTAAACGAGAGCTGGGGTAAATATAAATTGGAGTTATGGAGACAAATCTAGAATCTCGAGATTTTAGATTAAGTAGGACCAAAACAGAGTATATGGAGTATAAATTCAGTAAATAGAGAATCCGAGATTATAGTATTGTGATACTAGATGGTCAAAAAATTTGATGAGCAGCCATTTTAAATACTTGGGTTTATTATTCAAAAGGATGGGGGAGATCAATAGTAATAACTATAGGATCTAAGCCGGCTGGTTGAAATGGAGGAGCGCAACAGGAGTTTTATGTGATCGTAAGCTGAAGGGAAAGTTTTTCTGCTATTTGCCTGCTTTGTTATATGGCACAGAATGTTGGGCTATAAAGATATCATGCTCAGAAGATGAGTGCAGCAGAGATGTGCATACTTCGTTAGATGTGTGGTAACACGAGAAGAGATAAGATGAGAAATGAGAATATTCGTATTAAGATAGGCGTAGCCTCTATAAAAGAGGAGATGAGAGAAAACCGCCTACGATGGTTTGGTCATGTGCGACGTAAACTTACAGATGCGTCAGTCCAGCGAGTAGAGCGTATCAATTAGGGCAAGTTAAAAAAGCGCAGGGGAGACCGAAGAAAACATAGATGGAGGTAATACGATAAGATATAGAGGCTGAAGGTCTTAGTGAAGGCATATTGCTCGATGGGAATGAGTGGAGAAAGCTAATCCATGTGCCTGATCCGGCGTAATTCTCTTTTGGTTCATGTAGCCTACCCCAAATACTTGGGACAAATGGCTTAGTTGTTGTTGTTGTTGTTGTTGTAATATATTATCTTTACTTGATTCATGATTGAATTGGATTTGTTTGCGCATGTTATTTTGTTATATTTATTTGCTTTATTAGTTTCAATCTTTTCTTATCAATGATCGTTCTTATTGGTGAAACGTTTTATTGAGTTATTTTATCCATTGCTTCCGTCCTCTTGCGCCTTTCACGTCACATGTTCTAACTCTAAATAGACCTACTATCTCATTCACGTAGGCTTATACATTGAGTCTCATATCACACCAGTATAAAGTAGACAACTGAAATATCCACTCCTTAATTCCTCTCTTCTTCTTACTATCATCTTTTACTTTTGTTTCTACCGAGTAATTGTCTTGCATTTGCTATGAATAAAAATACAAAAATTAAAAAAATTGCTTAGGTTTAAAGTTAAGCTTTAGCACTAAAAATAATGATTTGAATAAATTCACATCAATATCATATTATGGTTTATTGTAGCCCTATATGCTACTTAAGTTATTTTTTAAATATGATACAGTGTGTGTTTCATTTTGCCTCTTTGGCTTGTATTCTCTGTGAAATGATTGATTTCCATAGTGAAATTTGTCATCTCTCTACTCTAAAAAGAAGGAAAATAAAATTATCACACTCTATTTCTGCATTCCTTTTTTGGCAAAATTTTGGAGAGTTTGCTCCGGGAGTACTGGATATTAAACTTCAGATTCAATTAAGTAGGTTTTCTCAGAGTCAATTTACAATCTATGTTTTACGGTAAGCCTTTGTCTTGCTTATAATTTCCTTAGCAGCCAAGAATTTGGGATTTGGGAATTTTGTGGGTGATCACAATGGTGATGTCAGCTTGTCAGCCAATCATAAGATTTGTTGTTTAGAGTATTTCTCTGAATCCTAACCCAATTCAGTTTGATGGGAGAAATCCTATATCTTGGATTATGACGACTTCTATTTTAAATTAATTATTTTTACACTGGCACAAGTATCTGATCTGACAGTAATTTGGCTTTGCTGAATAACCTTCAGAGAAATAATCAGGTCCTATGCTTCCAAGCTCCATGGTCTGATTGTGGACATAGCATGCAAGGTAGCAGAGAGCTTGGGCTTGGTGGCTACTCTTTCACGGAGTGGCCCTGCCAATTTCGGATAAAACAAGTATAACTTCACCAAGAAACTGTTGGTTCTTCCGGTGTCCAGATCCACACAGACTCAGGGTTCCTCACAGTGCTCCAAGAAGACGAGTCTGTTGGTGGGCTCGAAGTTATGAACAAGTCAGGCTCGTTTGTCGCTGTTGATCCAGTTCCTGGAACCTTTCTCGTCAATCTCGGGGATGTTGCGAGGGTATTTACAACTTTTATTCTTTTCCATTTTTTTTTTTTTTAGTTTATTCTGTTATTCAAACTCATACTCTATAGTCTATTCTTCCATTGTTGCAATTTAATTTTGAAATTGAATACCTCAGCATGCCTGATAAGCTAAGTAAAATTGATCATTTCCTGTGACGATGGAACAGAGATCGAAAATTGAAAAATTAACCGCAGTTTTTATTTGTTATATTGCTTACAATTCTCTACTACCCTCTACTTTCTATTGATATGAAACTTCATAGAATCTAAATGTGTGTGTGCATTGAAGGCCTGGAGCAATGGTAGGCTGCACAATGTGAAGCACAGGGTGCAGTGCAAGGAAGCAGCACCACGGGTCTCGATTGCATTGTTCCTGCTGGCACCAAAGGATGACAAAGTTGAACCTCCAGCAATACTTGTGGATTCTAAACACCCGCGCCTCTACAAAACCTTCACTTATGATGACTATCGAAAGCTCCGTCTCTCCTCAGGATCACGAGCTGGTGAAGCCCTCTCCTTTTAGCTACACACAAAGCTACCATGGAAGCTTAGCATACTAGCATAGAATATGTGCATGGAACACATAAATAACTTTAAAGAAACGTAACTGATAAAATCCTCTCTATGATTGTTGATGATACCTCATTGTAGCATTTGGGTATTTGTCATCCATAAATAAGAAAAGTTGGTTTCCAATAATTTGGCTGTCTTTTTGTTCATGATATCCAGAGTCTATTTGTATATCGTGATCGCAGTTGCATAGTTTTCTTCGAAGCAAGGATTGGTAGGTGGCTTACTGATGAGCCTTCTGGCATGCAATCTGCAAGGTTTGGTAGCTCGAGCTAGGTAAGCATTATGTTTTGTGTATTAATGCATATATATCTTGTGTATGGCATGTGCTTTTAAACTGTGATATTTGGTTGAGGAAATTGTTAGTTTGCAAGCTTTTGGTTAGTAGTCCATAACTATTTGATCCTATTGAATATACATTGGCTTTTCTGTCAGAATTCGATATGATTTAGTTGATACCCAAGTACCAAGCTCTTATTTAACATGTGAATTTTCCAATACTTGAAAATAATAAAGAGTATATTTACGAAACAAAGAGGAGGAGGAGGAAAAGAAAAGAAGGGGAAAATAGAGAACCTTGCTTTGGTTTTCTTTTACCAAGACTTGGTTTATATGGTAATAAGCGAAAGAGAAAAAAAGAAGCAACAGCCTTCTATTTAGCGTTTAGGCTAGATAATTTCTTTCAAACAAAAAGAAAATATTATTTGATTAGACTCGTGATTGAATTTATGCGAGCCACTAACGAACCGAGCTCGAACACGAGCCAAGCCAAGCCTAAATATGCTCAAGTTTGTTCATTTATTTTTTCCAAGCTTAAATTGTTACTCAAGCTTGGTTCATTTAGAAACTCAATTAAACCTAAAAGCTAAGCTTACTACTTGTTTATTGCGTCATTTCCAAGCCAAGCCTGAATTCATTTGGGTTGAATTTATGCGAGCAACTAACGAACCTAAATATGCTCAAGTTTGTTCATTTATTTTTTTCCAAGCTTAAATTGTTACTCAAGCTTGGTTCGCTTAAGTTATAGGACAAGTTGAACAAGCTTTTATCAAGCGATCTCAAGTCAAGTCTAGAGTTTTTCGAGCCCATAAATTATATACTTAGAACTATTTTCAGTACAGGCTACTACCTTAAACTATTTAGCATATATATCTTACTATTTTTATCAGTAGACATTTTAAAACTTATAACATGTGATTTGCACGTGACACATGTTGGAATTTCTATTTTACCCCTCAACTCTCTTCTTATTTTCATTTCTTATCTTCTTCTTCTAATAACCTCACCTTTTCAACCTGAACACAACCAAATACAATTATTTGTACCTTTGCGAACAAAGTGGGAGCTTACTCAATTCTATTGAGCTTCTTTATGAGCATGTGCGCCCAAAAAGAAGAGGAAGACAGAAGAGAGATGAGAGGAGCGAGTCTGGTGGGGCTTTCATCAGGACCGATGGCTATCATTTTGTTGTGAATGGGAGCCCATTGTTTGCAAATGGCCTTCAATGTCTATTGAGTTTGATGGTGAGTTCTTCACAAAGTTTTTTGTTAAAAGCTAGGTAATGCGCAGTAAAGAAATGTACAAAATATATTTTGGATATATTTTCCTCACTAACTTAGTCCTATGATAATGAAAATCTAGAAATAAGAATACAAATGCAGTTTGAGTGAGGAGATGTGACAATAGAAGAGAAGGGAGAATTGGAAGCAGGGAGAGGAGACATATAATGGACTGAGTTCTTTCATATTTTAGAATCAGGTTATTGGGACTGATAGTTTTAGAGTCAAAATTCACTCAAGAGAGTGTAATGTCAGCCTATAAAAAGTCACGTGTGCAATACACAGAAAGTTATGTATATATATTATTTCTTTGAGTCTAGGTGTAGTCCTGTAAAAATAGCTCAATTAACATTATTTTATATTTTATTGTTGAATATTGTTAGTTCTATTTTGAGAGAGAGAGAGAGAGAGGAGCAGTGGAGGGAGACGAGGTGACAAGGGCCGCGAACCAACTGAGAGGTCGGCTCAGACAAAAAACAGGGTGAGGTGGTGATCGGAGGTGCAAGAAGAGGTTAAAAAAAAAAAAATGAAAAGGGTACTTTTGTAATTGATTTTGAGAAATGATTAACACACACATAAAAAATTATAAAGAGTGTCATTATTTTTTAGACATTTTATTCCCAGAGAATAATCCAAAATGTCTCTCTTTTCTCCTCATCCTTCCTCCACCTCCTTCAGCAACGACTGCCGACGGTCCCCCCGCTACCCCTCCTTCCCCGTCCTCCCCCACACCCCTTCGACCTCTGCCTTAACCCGCCCCCCTCCCACTCCCCCTCACTCAGCCTCGCCCTCCTCCTCTCTCCGCCTCCTCCAGCTTCGCCCTCGCCTTCCTCCTCCTGCTGCAGCAGCTGCTATAGGCTATTGCTAGGGAGGAGGGTGGAGGACAAGGGGAGCTCCTCCTCCCTTGCTGCAGCCCGCAACAGCTGCAGCAGGAGCAGGAGGAGGGGAAAAGAGGGGGAGGGCGAGGCTGGGGTTTGGGGGGGGGGGGGTAGGGTGAGGCTGGGGGAGGGATATTTTGGAAATATTAAAAAAAAAATGTGTGTGCCTTAATCAATTTTTGGGTACACTAATCTGATATGTGCCCTAATCAATTCTCTGTGTGCCGATAACCGTGCCTGTACAATAGTAGGTTGGAATAGAGAGAAGTTTAGGGCGGTAAGTTGAAACAAACCTCCATAGTTGAGAGCATTTTAGTGCATTGCCCCCACATATAATTGACAAATGATACAGAGCTTCAAAGCTATTTTCCACCCGATTTCACTGGTTATGACAGTAATCCTGATGACAAAGTTTTGTTGATAGTGTATATAGCGCAATCATGCATTGTGCTTATTGTGTATTGTTTCAGTTCTAGCGTTAGGCTAAATCACACTGTTAGGATATCTGAAAAAATAGGTTACATTAGATTAGATACCACAATTCTCCGAAAGCAGTTTTGTATTCATGACCATAACAGTGTTCAGAAGGTGCAACACAGAAATTGGCCAACAGTTTCTGTTGACATGCAACTGGCCAGTAACAAAAAAAATGAAATTTGAACACCATAAACAATATATATGAACAAACGAAACTTTATTGATGACTTTTATGTTATGTAGCTGATAACTCTCTAAGATTGAGGATGACACTCTCTCACATTTTGATATATTACAAATATAAAAAAAAAAAAAAGAAATTAAGTTCCTAATTTTTGGCTAAATCTCTATGCACAAGATATCTGAAAGATGACTGTATGGCGACCAATCAACACACTTATCCAGTTTTCTTTGAAGAAGACATCTTTGGATGCTTTTCCGTAGGTCTTCTGACATGCAAGCAGAGACCATCTCTACAAGGGCAGACAATTCTAGGGGAGCGTCTCTGGTGTAGTAGCACAATATCTTTGGCATGATGATCTTGCTTTCCTTTTGGACCCGGACATTAGCTTGAATGAACTCTTCTTTTGCTAGCTTCAGATCTTGATAGATATTCTTGGCTGTGTAGGCTCGAACCTGTCAAAGATACACGTCAATGCCAATCCAAAGCTCGCGAGAAAAACTGGTTAGATGCATACTTTAATTTTAATGAAAATGGATTCAAAGTCTTACAGCAGGATCAGAATAGGCTCCTAGACAAAGAGCGAAGTGAGCAAGAGGCTCAGTATGCTTAAGCGCGTATGGATGTTTGTCTTTCCCTTTCTTGAACTTTGGAGATAATAGACTGCGTACCCCCTGCAATCATTTATGAGAGAGTCCTGAGTTGACTGTAAACTCTGTTTTTTTTTTTGTGTGTGTGTGTGTGTGTTTTGTTTGTGTGTGTGTGTGTGTGTGGGGGGGGGGGGGGGGGGGGGGGTTTTCTATTAAATTGATCCTAGGGAATCTATTACAAAATGGTAATTAGTTGGACAAAATTTTGTTGACAAATCAGAAAATGATGGTAGGCTGGAAGACATACCAGTGCAGGGCGATGGAGTTGGCATCCAAGTATCGAGCTTTGAATATCATAAGCATTTACTGAGTGCCCACCAATGTCGTATGCTGCCTGGAAATGATTCATAAATGTGAAGTTAGAGAGTGCTCATTCAAAATGACGGCCTTCCACGAAATAAGTGAGGAGCACTCATAAAGTACTCACTTTCAGGATTGAGAAGGACCTTTTCATTTGATTCTGATGAAGTCCATAAGCTAAAAATGCCTGGGAGTCGAATGAAATTGATAATGGGGTATGATGAGAATTTAATTTAGAGTAACAATTGGCACATTTTGAAGGCATTGAAGACCATGTGATATACAATCGCAAGCTTACATGCATCACCAGAGCATTATGAATGTTTATCAAAAAGCAAGCTGCTCTTCGTGATCCATCCTTTCTGGGTTAATTTTGTCAAGACGTCGAATCAAGGACCTAGGACAGTAGCAGCATTACAAAAAAATGTTAGGGAAAAATGATAAAGTCATAGTTTGGCTGCATTATTTTCAGTAAAGCATGCCTTTGCCATGTCTGAATTCAGCCTAATTTTATTGTGATCAAATTGATTTGCCAATAAAAGTATCTATCATATCCAATAAAGAAGTTAATCACTTCTTTATTTGATCAATTAAAGTTGTATTCGGGTAAACTTATTAAGGTTAGTCCATGCTCCAGGATTTTAGGTACATGCTGAACTGAAATAGCTCTATGGCTTTTGCAAACTGGTTCACATAATCATCATTCAAGCCTTCTTCCCACTAAAACAGTCACCTATGAACCATGACGACGAGTTAATAATTTTTTTTACTAAAGAAGTGATTGAATATATATGGTTGACCATGAACGTACAAGCATGAACACAAATGAAGTACGGACATAGGCACGGGACACAAATACAACACTGCTTGAACACGGCTACAAAACAAATCCTCAAAAAGTAGGATATGAGGGCACGGTGACATGATTGTGTGTTTACATATGATACACATCTAAACCAAAGTAATTGGGATGAGTTATATTAAAAGTAAAGCAAAAGGCAAAATAAAACCTTAATGGTATGAATCCATAGCTTATTCAAGTAACAAATTCAAACAAAAAAAAAATCTGGAAAAAAATCTAATCAATGCCTCACTTAGTGAGATGCTTAT
>JAVJIF010016042.1:0-90260 GCA_038442645.1 Agave tequilana | reverse complement strand
TTTCCTTTTAACTTTGCCGATACCATTAGTGCACTCGTGTCTTTCCCGTATTCTCGCCTTCTATTGGATCTTGATATGGGAATGTCCGAGTTTTTGCCTTGTAAAGCAAAGTTATAGGAAGAACTTTCACTCGATTTTTACGTGAATAGTTCCAATGCACAAGGGTTGTGTTCGCCTATGATCCATTATGAGGCTATCTTCAAAAGTTAGAAATTAGGGGAGCACTTAGTAGAAAGTTAGCCATGCATTTTCACAACTAAGAAAAAGATTCACTTTTACAAACCACTAAAACATTTTTCCAACAATTCTTAAAAACAACTTGTTTTCACTTTTCAATTCTTTATTTGGAAACAAAACTCACTTTCTTCTTGAACTTGAAGCCGCACAAGCTTCCATCGCTCTCCCTCCTTGTGGATACGACCGTATAGCCACTTCGCTACTACGAAAGAATCGCAAAAGCAGTAACATCAACCCACACTTCCTTCTCTTATTTTAGTGCTTACTTTTTGCCGATCACCGGTCTTGCCATATAGGTGGGGTAAGATTGCGTCCCTCTGGGCCAGTCTGGCCCAGCTATATAGCGAGGCTAGGACTTGGCTCATACTGAGCTAGCCCACATCATGTGCGAACGAGGCTATCCTCTACTTAACTGAAATCCATCCTTAAAGCACAACTGGAATCGGATATGAATTGCTTCGCCGAAGAATTTGATTAGCATTTCATCGTTGCAGGTTTTCTTTGATTTAACACTAACTTGTTTCCAGTTTGTATTGCGAGAACTGTGCTCACCAGTATTTTGTCTTGATGAAAGAGACTAGAAACCTGCTTCTTAATTTTCGAGTTGAAGCTTTGACCATAAGCAGGAGGAACATACTGGACAGCTGATATGCATTCCAAAAGAGGTTGGTAGTTGCTTATCCAAGATGATCCATTCGAGAAGGGGTTGGTAGTCGCTTATCCGAGATGATCTACTTCGGGAAAGCGAGCGTCACCTGTAAGGTCTCGAATCCTTCCTTTGCCAATTTTAATCAAAGAAGATCCGGATTTCTGGTGGCAACCAGTCCTTTGCCAATTTTCATCAAAGAAGATCTAGCTTCTTGATGGCAAAATCTGCCATTAAGTGAAGGATTACGGCCTTGTGCAGGAGGAAGACCTTTCGTGTCCAATTGAGATGGTTCATCACCCGGAAGGAAGTAGATAGTTGTCTGCCTTTGGAGCAATGATTCTGTTGTATGAAAGACGATCTTGATGTAGTATCAATGTATCTTCCCTTCTGCATCAATAAAAATGTTTACTTTCTGCTTGTCTACTTTGTTTCTTTCCCTTTTTGATTCGAGAACACCTGGAGTGGACTAGCTTAGGTAAAACTTCCAGCGAAGTTGGAGACAGACTCCAACTAAGTTAGGAACAAGTCTCTGGCGAAGCTAGCACAGAATTTCCGTGAAGTTAGAGATGACTTTTAGCAGAGCTAAGGCACGTTCCTCAGCGAAGTTACTCAAGCGTCGCGCGAGGTCAACGCTGAACTTACAACGAAGTTAGTCCCTGGCGGGCTGAAGCAGGGCTTCTCGGGAAGGCGCTTAGGCGTCGTTTCAAATTAATTTAAAACGGCCACCTGCGCTCCATTCGAGGAGGCAAGATTTAGGCAATCTTAGGCCTATAAAAACGCAATTGGGCTAAAAGAGAAGGGATTTCTTCTCTTTGAATTTTCAGAAAAAACATCAATCTCTTCTTCTTCTTTCTTCTTCGTTTGACACTTTAAGAACTTTTCAGTTCTTCCATGGCCCCCAAAAGACGAGCAGGTAAAGAGACAGTGACCTCTGCGACAGAGGGGCCTCCTCCCCTCCCGGTCATTGAGCGCCCTATTGCGGGTAGGGATTTTCCCTTTTACTCAGAGATTTTCATCTCTTTTCGAAGCCAATTTCTGGCTATCTCATGATGAATCAAGAATGATTCATTGTGATCCAGTGATCTCAGGAGTTCAACTCCCTTAATTTTCTTTGCTGACTTCTTAGGGGATTTAATTCCCCTTAATTTCCTCACTTGAAAATTTAGGAACCGAATGGTTTCTTCTCCAAGCTTCTGTGCGAAGCCAACCCTTAGGCGGTTCACATTCTGTTAAATAGCAGGATGTGAAGCTGGCCTTAGAAGCGTAGCTGGAAAAGGACTTTAAAGCCCTTAAAATGATTTTAGGCAACAGTGCCCTTCTGGCGAAGTTAGCCCTTGAGGGCTTCTTCGCATTCTGTTCGACGATAGGCTGTCAGGCGAAGCTTTCAGAGCGAAGCTAACACTTAGATATTTTCTGCATTTTGCCCTCGTGCAGAGTGTGGAGCTAAGCGGGGGTTGCGAAGCTGAGCTTCGGGGCGAAGCTAATGCTAGGCTAGCTTCGCTCGGAGAGCGGAGGTATATCTCAGCAAAAATTATATTCTTGCTTTAGCTTTCTTTAGCAAATGAATTAATATGATTTCTTCTTACTTTTGTAGTGCACTATACTTCGGGTCCTCTGAACAGTCTCTTTGGAACAGTCAGGGGCTGGACGGACGGCAATGTTAGCCTGCAGTTCCAATGGCAGGCTTCATTATTCAGTGAGCGAAGTGCTCCCGGTCGGGATGCACTTATCTATGCCGGAGATCAGCGTATCATTAGGAGCATCTTAACCACTGCTCCCCTTGAAGATTCTGACTGAAAAATCTATCGGAAGCCCGGCTTCATGTTAAGGAATGCAGCGCCAAATACTGATTATCAGCTGCTAGCCGGAGAGGGGTAGTGGATTTTCAATCTGGATGGCGAGAAGTATTATCTCCCATCTAGCAAGTGTCATTTTCCACTGTCTTTCTTCCAGTGCGTGACGAAGGTTCAGAAGATACAGTGGCAAGTGACTCGGACTACTGACTCCGTTCACGTGGGAAAGTTGATAGCTTTGCCTCCTGGTTACACAAAGGCGGGTCCTCCTCGTTGTATATTAGGTCTCCACCCTGGGAACATTCTCTTGGACATTCCAGTAGGAGAAAATCCCGCGGTGGCTCAGACTTTGGAAATCAGTTCTTCAAAGCTCGTGGTAATTATCTAGCCACTAATTTCAGGACCCCTGGGTGGATTCACCCTCCCAAGGCATGGTGGAGGGACTTGACCTTATATGTCTTGGCCCATTTGAAGAGGACCTAGAGAGATTAGGACTTTATGAGGCTGTCAGGGCAACCTGTTACGGCATCCAGATGAGCGTAGCGAACTTCTATGCCATGTTTGAGTTATACTGCCCGGCTACAGGGACTTTCTTCACCCCTGTAGGCGAATTGGGCATGGCTTTGCATGAGATGTGGGAAGTCTCTGCTCTGCCCTTGGGATCTCCCATATGAAGAATATTTCCTGTGCGAGGCGGAACTGGTGCTTTTGGAGAGGCAGGAGTCCGCCTATTTGAGACTTACCGGGAGTTGATGTGCCACCTCTACATCTGCTCGAGTATGCATGGGAGACATAAGGGAGCTTCATGCAGTTCGAAGAGCTGGGAGAATTATTTGTTCCCAACCTGGAAGATGCTCCTGAGGTAGCTCACTGCGGGGTTACAGAAGAGGACATTTTTCAAAGGATGCAAGAACACTCCCAAGGGGATATGATTTGGAAGAGGATGATGGACCTTACGAGAAAGGTGATATTCTCTGGAGTTTCCATCCTCAGGCCCGTCGACCGCTGTCTCGGAAGACACTTTTGGCCAGGTTTTTATCGATTTGGCTGAATAGATGCGTGGTGCCATCTCCCTCTAGTGGCGTCATCCTTCTGACTGTCTTATTGCCGCCCGTTCGTCTAGTCCACGGTCGTTCCCTTGGACTTTCTCCCGGCAATGGTGTGCTGTATTCAGCGGGGCCTTCGTGCATTGACGGAGGCTTCTGTAGGCCACCAGTAACGAAGAAGGGCAAAGGCACTATCCTGCCTTGCGACGGACCAAACCCCAGGATCGGTTTGCCATACACTTATTTGATGGCATGGTTCGCCCTTCACTGCCCCTTCCATTATCCAAGCCGGTGAGGAACCACCAGAACGCGTCCGGATGGCGCTTCTCTGTCGATTCGAAGGGTGTTCATGGTTAATGACTTATGTGGCCGCGGTTCACAAGCTACTGAGCCGGTATGACGTTTACAGTCCTTTTCGCTGCTTTCCTTACATCCGCGGTGCAGGCTATGGTGAAGAATTTAAGGATGTAGGAGATGGGCAAACATCGCTGAGTCGGGGAGTTTTTGAGTGGCTGGTTAGCGTCCGGCCATCCCATCTGGTGTACAAGAGTGGGGATACCTGCTACTTGGAACCCTATATCTCGAGTCGGTTTGCTCGTCAGTCCAGGTATGACCAACTGTACGTAGGTAACCCAAACACCAATCTGGCCTTTATGCGGAGCCTCATTGTGGTGCTCGTGGCTGGCGGTTCTACATCACTGGCTGTACTGAGGCGCGACTGTGCATGCCGCTGAGGACTCTGAATCTTCAGATAACTTTTGGGTTCTGTTAGTGGTACAGAACTTCGAACTCCACACCAACCGGGTTTCTATTAACTCTTTTGGCGTGAAGTTAATCTCTCGGCGGCTGAAGCAGAAAGTCACTGAGAGAGGTGAGAGCAGGAGGGTCTGCGTGCCAGGCCTCAGGGAATTCGTCGCCACTGCTGATAGTGAGGCTTCGGATGCAGAGAGTCCCTGTTTGAGGGAAATGCAGGTGCTGAGGTTCCAACTGATGCTCCTGGTAGGGTAGGCACGACCCCCTGGAACATGTTGATGTAGAAGAAGTGGAGGAAGAAGATCCCGACATCCACTTCAAGCGAAAGCGGAAGGTGGATCTTGTAGGAAGAGGGTAGTGAAGAGGCCTCGTCGCTACACTCCCACCATTATTTCAGAGGGTGAGTCAACCGTGGCGCCTTCTCCTCCTGCTCCATTAGTCATTAGGCTGTCGGCTCCGAGGCAGACCGTTGATAAAGCTGTTCCTAACCTGAGTAGGACCAGCCCTGTTCTTGTAACATATTCTTATATATTTCATACAGCTCATTGTTTATTCTATGATTCAGGAACTGAGACGGTAAGAGACCCAAGAGCCGAGGCTGTAGGAGAACAGGGGGAGTATTATAATCCCCTGTTTACTTATAGAGAGGGTGATGAGGCTAGCTACTTTGTCGTCTCAGAAGAATCTGGAAGTGATGCGGCCGACGTAGGTCCTTCGGGTGCTGGGACCTCAAAAGGAAGTCCCATGGCCTCTAGCTCTTTAGGTTGGACCACAAAGGGTTCAATGAGTGAAGGTGGGCCGGCCGTCCATGTTGATTCTGCCAAAGATTTTCCTATGAAGCCTAGGGGACTGATGCCGTCGTCGTCGAGGAATTTGAGATAGAGACTGCGGTCAAGGCAGTTGAGGCGATACCACCTGTTGGTAACATTTTGATTTTTCGTGAGTAATTTTCTCTTGATGTTCATTACGTCTTGCTAAATCAAAGTTTTACCACAGGTGTCCGCCCTTGGGCGTATTGACTTCAAGGGAGCTAGCCAATCCTATTGAGGGGATCAGGGGTGATGCGAGTACTTCGACCTGGCGGATGCTGCTGAGTTGGATGCCTTGTATCACGGCCTGCCCTTCTATCAACTGAACCGGCAAGTGCCCTTAAAGAGACCGAGGGGACAGTGGTTACGGAACCAATCTCACTTCCAACTACGTGGGTAAGTGAACTGCCAGTGGTTTCGCCAGCGCTGCCTATCCTGCCAATTGCGAAGCTGAAGGTGATTGTCAATCCTACTTCTCCAACACTGGTTGTTGAGCCAACTCTTCCGAAAGTAGTTACCAGTCCTACATAGATTGTAGCTAGTATACTGGTTTCAATAAGGACTCCTCCGAGATCACTGGCGATCCCTCATATTGCTCCAGCCAGTGCTTCTGCCATCCCTTCCACAGTTATGTCAGTGAAACCGATGGAAGCTTTACCTTTAGGGGCCACTGGTTCCCCGAGAGTAGTTGAAGCCGAGAATAAATTTGTGGCTGAGCCAGTTGACAGCTTTTATAAGGGCTTGAAGCCATCCATTGCTTTGGTCTTGAAGGGCTCGACTACCTCATTTTCCGCTTTGAAGGTGGTCCTTTCTCGAAGTATTGACAGCATTCGAGACTTTGGAGGGGATGACCGGTAGCCACATTGGAGCTTCTGGTGGACAGGCCTGAGAGGGATGTGGGCGAATGGCGCCATCTCTGCCATTCAGATCTAGAGTCTTCAGTTAATGACCAGCTTGCACACCTCGCTGCTCAAATGCATGAAGCTCATCTTGCCGCTCAAGAAGCACCTAAGGCAATTTCTTCCGACCTGAAATCCTTGGAGATAAGGAAAGCAGAACTTGGGGATGCCATAGATGCTTCAACAGCGCTCTTCTCGATGCTGAGGATAAAATCGAAAAGGCCAATGAAATGATCAAGAAAGCTAATCTTCTTTTGTCCAAGGCTGAACGGTGCGTCTTGAGGAGATGACACGGTAGAGCAGCTTAAGGCTCAGAATGATGAAGTCCCGCAAAAAGATGACACAGAGGGCAACTTTGGTTGAAATTGAGGCTCGCCTGTTCCAGACGACGAGCTTTAACGAGACCGAGTTGAGTTTGCAGACACTTATCAGAGCTGTTGAGGAGAGGAAGAATAGGCTGGCCACTCTTGAAGAACGGATCAAGTCCTACGAGGCACCCTCGTAGCTTGTAATCTGTGCATTCATGTATCCCTCTTTCAGAATCAATAAAAAGTAATTTTATTTGACTCCGTATTTCCAACTTTCAAGTTGTATCACCATTCTCAAAAGGAAACGGAATAACGGTATAACTAATCTAATCAGTGGTGATAAACTGATAGGGTTAGTTACACATTTGAGAAATGATTTGACAAAGAAATAGTTCTTACTGGACTGAAAGATGAAACTTGGCTATCTGTCAGTTCAGAGGTGATGAACTGGACATGACCGATTGAGAAGCCACCAAGCTTAGGATTTTGTCATTCAGAGGTGACGAACTAGATATGATGACAAAGAAATAGTCCCTACTGGACTGAAAGATGAGACTTGGCTATCTGTTGGTTTAGAGGTAGCATGGACATAACCGATTGAGAAGCCATCAAGCTCAGGATTTTGTCATTCAGAGGTGACGAACTGGACATGATGACAAAGAAATAGTCCCTACTGGACTGAAAGATGAGACTTGGCTATCTGTCGGTTCAGAGGCAGCGAGGACATAACCGATTAAGAAGCCACCAAGCTCAGGATTTTGTCATTCAGAGGTGACGAACTAGACATGATGACAAAGAAATAGTTCCACTGGGGGAAATGAGACTTGATTATCAACTCCATGAATATTTTGATATCTCCTTCAGATGTTATTTGGAAGAAATTGTCAGAGGTATATTGTTAACGTGACAACCAGAAAAGTCTACTGAGGACTGATTATCAGAAACTCACTAGGGAGTTAGGAAATGAGTCCCATAGAAGATCATGTATCAGAGAACTTTGTGGGGACTTGTAAAGCAACTTGCCAGAGGTGTGATGTTAACTTGACAAGGATTCATTTATGTTAGAGGTGCTTGAACATAACAGTAATTTGAGTAGACCTGTCGTTCTGTTGAAGAGAATGACAAGCGGGGTTTATTCACTGCGGATATTGGTTTTATCTGTTGGGGAGTAGATTATAGTCTTGCTATCAGAGTTTTAGTGTTAACATGATAGGTTAGACTCATCATTTTGTAAGGGATATGAATACCTTTATATGTGGTCTTACCATTCCATGGATGGGAATTGGTAAGTGATTTTGGAGAGGGAATCAAATATGAACAGGTCCCTTAAGATTTTTAGCAAATTCTCAGCCGTCAACGGATTTGGTATGCCTTTACCAACTACCATTTGAGTCAGGCTAGCCATGCTATTCCCCTCAGCATGATGAGTTGTCAAGGACTCATGTTGGGCTTAAAGGCCAACATTTTCCTCTATCCTTAACTGCGGATCAAATGGGAACATGTCCCTTAGGATTTTTAGCAAATCCTCAGTTGTTAACGGATTTGGTATGCCTTTACCAACTACTGTTTGAGTCGGGCTAGCCATGCTATTCCCCTCAGCATGATGAGTTGTCAAGGACTCATATTGGGCTTAAAGACCAACATTTTCCTCTACCCTTAACTGTTGGAGGTGTTGGATTATTTGGTTACTGTATTCGTAACCTTTATTCTTCTTTGAGACAACTAGTGTACGATCAGCTCTATACTAGTTTATGGTCGTATGATCTCGTTTAGAGAAAGAGAGGAGCGCTCCTTCTGCATATCTTGAATTTGAAGGTCTTGATCTGAGGTATAATGTTAACTTGATCATGAGAAGGATCCTATCAAGGATAATACTTCTTTAAGAACTTGCCGTTGATCGGCATTATGAGTAAATCACCATCTGAAGTCATAAGGTGATATGCCCCGTTTGAATAGACTATTTCTATTACAAACGGTTCTTCCCATTTGGACTGAAATTTGCCTTTGGTTTTGTGCGTCATGATCATCGGTCATCTAACGGCTAAAACCAAATCTCCTTTATGGAAGACTCTTTACTTAACCTTCTTATTGAAGGCTTTTGAGATTCGGGCTTGATATAACTCAATGTGTTGCTGAGTTTGTAACCGCTTCTCATCTAGGGCTTCGAGCTCCTGGAGTCGCAATCGATAATTGTCCTCCTTTGTCATCTTTGTCATCAAAGCGACTCATAATGACGACATCTGAATTTCTAACGGTATGACTGCTTCGCACCCATATACCAGGGAAAAGGTGTATTACCTGTCAGGGTCCGAATTGTGGTTCGGTAGACTCAAAGACATTCACTAAGCTTCTCATCCCAGTCTCGCTTATTTGAGGAAACGAACTTTTTGAGTAGCTTAATATTATCTGGTTGAATGCTTCCGCCAAGCCGTTAGCGGCGGGATTATAAGCAGTTGAAGCCACATTCTGAATTTGGTATTTATCACAGAACCGATAGAATACCTGGCTTGCAAATTGGGGACCGTTATCATGGATGATCCGCCTAGGGACACCAAATCGATGGATGACATGGTGTTTGATAAAATTAACCACGTTAGAAGTTTTAACTTCCACCAGTGGTATAGCTTCTGCCCACTTTGAAAAGTAATCGATTATTGCTAAGATAAACTGGTGACCTCTCGTTGAGGAGGGGCTGATCGGCCCTACGACATCGATTCGCCGCGCTTCAAATGGTCATGAAGTAACAGTTGGATGAAGCAACTCTGGAGGCTGATGTATGAAGTCCGCATGGATTTGGCAGGCCTTATACCTCCGTGCATATTAGATGGCATCGACTATCATGGTTGGCCAATAATATCAAAGCCTGTGCAATCGGTCCTTGAGTTTTGAACCTGGTTGATGAGCTCCGCATATGCCATCGTGCGCTTCTTTAAGCACTTCCTGTGCTTCTAAATTAGAAAAGCAACAGAGGAGGATATCGTCATATGAACGACGGTAAAGTGTCTTCAGAGTTGGATCATAGTAAAAGAGAAGAGACCTTCGCCTGATAGATGCCGCTTCTTTAGAGTTATCCGGCAGCAACCATACAAAGCATAGTCGATGAGGAGAAATCGCCAATCTCTCGGTTCAAGATCTGTCGAGATATTATAGACCTCTTTGGGTCTCAATATATGTTTAGAGCAGACAAGGTGTCGAGTCGCCACTGTAAGGTGATACTTGGTGTCACTAACAAGACTAGCGTTGTTGCTAATGCAGCCAGAGCATTGGCACTAGTGTCTAGAATCGAGACACATGACTGATGTAAAAGCCATCAAATAAATTAGCCATTTCGATGACTACATGATAATAAGGTACCAAATCTTCGTGATGGAACTCATATTCGCTTTTAACCTGATTGACAATCAGTTTTGAACCGCCATAAGCTTCAAGGTAGCGTACCCCCATTTCATGAGCGAGTTGAAGGCCAATAAGTAGAGCATTGTATTCTGCCACATTGTTGGAGCATGATTCCGTCAGAGAAAATGCTCTAGGAAGGACACAGTTTTGTGGGGAGATAAACATAACCCCCACACCGGCAATGATCTTGCCTTTAGGGTCTATTCGTGATGCACCATCGAAGAACATCTGCCAAACTTCATCCTATGAAGTTATATTGGATTCGAAGACTTCATCTGGAATATCTTCATGAAATTTTGAGCTTTCCGGAACCGGATGAGCAGCCAAGAACTCTGCAAGTGCCTTGCCTTTAACTGCCTTCTGAGGGACAAAGAACATGTCGTACTGAGACAAAAGGAGGGCCCATTTAGCTAATCTTGAATTTAATGACCCTGGTTTCGTCATGAGAAGACGCAAAGGATTCACTATGAAAATGACATGTATGGTTTGGCCGACCAAATAATGTCGTGTCTTCTGAATAGCAAAGAAAGAGCTAAGCATTCTTTCTCAATAGGATTATAGCGAGATTCTACCCTATCAGAGTCCTGCTCAGATAGTAAATAGCTTGTTCGACCAGTTCGTTCCAGGTATGGGCTTTGATGGCTCCCATGTGAATCTCTACTTGGTCCAGGAAGTTATGCCTACATGTCTGCAAGAGCATGGGTGGTAATGGCATCCCTGCTGGGTACATCAGAGATAAGTTTCTAAACCGTTCAATGTAGTCACAGAACGGACAGATTCGCCCTTCTTCTGCACAGTAGAGAGGAGTTTATCCATGGTTACCTTGGTATCGTCCTTATAGAAACGAGAAAGAAATCAAGTTTTCAGGTCGATCTAGGAATTGATAGAGCCCGGAGGGAGACTTCGGAACCAGTTAAATGCTACCCCCTTGAAGGTGCCGATGAACAGTCTGGCCATGATAGTAGCATTGTCTATAACATTACCGGTCTGAGACCGGAAGTAATAGATGTGCTGGTTTGGTGAGCTTTTACCATCATACGCATGTAACGTTGGTGGTTTGAATTTTAGCGGGTATGGTACTGAATCCCATTCCAAAGGGTAAGGACGAACTGCCCCTACTTTCTTTAGTTCGTCCCTCTGAGTTAGGGACGCGATCTGATCTTGGATGCCTTTAAGGACTGCGGTATCAATTGTAACACCCTGTCCCTGAATACGTACTTAGTTGCGTATTCGTATTTTTTGATCGTATTTTTTTGATTTACTTTCTGTATTTGTTTTGTATTATGAATTATTTATATGATCGTTTTACCTTAGATCTGGATTCGTGTCGGATGCAGCCCTAGTCTGAACCGGGGACCCGATCTTAGGTTATTGCTCGGTTTAGTCTTTCTAGTATTCAGATTTGACCGATTCTAATTTCAAACATCATTTTCTAATATTTTAGATTTTTTATGATTTTCTAAAATTTTGCAGAATTAAATTGAAGATCTTCAAAACGGTGTCGACTAGTACCACTGACCGATTCTCGATTTTTAATTTACAAACGGAATTGAATTTTAAGAAACGACTTTCTGATAACTTCTTAAAATCACATTTTCTATCTAAATACTTTTTCTGGGATTTTTCTGAATTTATCAAAATTTCACTGGGTTTGGTGTCGGCCAGTATCACTGTTTGATTCCAGGAATTTTAGTTTACAATTGGAATCAAATTTTTAGATTTTGCTTTCATATTACTTCTTAGAATTATATTTTCTCCTTTCTGGCATTTTCTGAGATTTTTCAGATTTTATTAAAATTCGGCCGACCCGGTATAGACCGGTATTGACGGTTGGCTTCAGGATTTTTAATTTGAAAATAGAATTGAATTTCTAAAAATCGATTTCATCATAAATCTTTATATAATATTTATTATTTTTGAGAATTTTTGGGAAGCTTTCCAAGCTACTTCATTTTTTGGACTTTTCCGGAGTTTTCGGTGTTTTCCCAGATACCGAAACCTTATCCAGATATTTTATTTCCTCTTTTTTCTATTTTCTCTCTCCTCTCTAGACGCGAGTTTCACCAACCCACATTTAATGCAGAGATCCTCTCCATACTGCATTTAATGCTCATGCCCTGCAAGATTAATTCTGAGTCTTGTCACCATGGCTTTTTGTCTTTTTCATCAAACGCAACATTCGCGTTTCTCTTGGACGCGGATTTTATTTCCGCGTCTAGCTCTTTGGCCTAGACGCAAGTCTGGGTGAATGAGACGCAAGAAACATGGTGGTTGAGTCTCTTTTGTTTTGAAACAATGGCAACTTGTAATAATCTTAAACTTTCCCTTTATATTAACACCTCCACTCCTCTGTCTTTCATTTTTCTCTTCTTTCTTCTCCAACAGCAGCCAACAGCAAGCAACCAGCAGCCCAAGCTAGCCGTGCCCTTCCTTTGGCCGGCCACCCTCCATTTACACCACTATCTCCTCCACCAATTCCTCAACCATTCTCCCCTCCATCTCCTTCTCCATTTCCAACAACAACACCTCCACACCACCTTCTTCTTCGTCATTTCCACCAAGAAATACCGAGAAACCCACTTTCACCACCAAACTTCACCACCTTCCCCACCATTACCTACACCACCTTGATCACCATGAACCACGCCATCTTTCTTTCCTCGGAATACTCTTTCTAACGAGGTATAGATTCGTTCTCTCGTTTCCAAAACTCTATTTTCTCCATTTCAACTAGAGTTGCACCACCATTGATTTGGGCTTGGGGCTTTGACCACCCATCTCCGGCCACTTTCGGCCATCTCCGCCCACCTCCGGCCGCCGCTGGCAACATCGCCGACCATTCCCCCTTCCATTCTTCTTTCTTTTCTTTCCTTTCTCGTCCCTAGCTTTAACGCGGGTCTCGAACCCGCGTTTGGGGCCTCTGCGCAACGCGACTCTTGCGTCTGCGATTCCTGCGTCTCCATTCTCTCTCCTCCTTTATATTGAATGCGTTTACGCGTTGATTTCCTGGATTCGGACATCACACATTTCACGGTGTTTTCTGAGTTCTAGGCGAGTGTTCTCGCTTTCCCATTGGACTTACCCGCATCGTCGGGTTGACTTGCATAACATTATGTATTTATATCAGTATTCTCGTTTGGTATTATGATGTACATACTTGTCATGTTAACACTTGATATATACCCGTCTGTATCATTTAGCAACTGACGTGTTACCACCTGACATGACTTACTGCTTAGCGCTTGTTCCTCAATATAATATGATTTACCACCTGCTTCTTGACACGTTGATACTTGACCTATGGCTATCACATTCACGGAAATCCTACCGTGTTATCCTGTGTTACTTACAGTGACTTGAATTATGTACTTGTTATTCTGTATTCTATATGCAGTGACCTGAATCTACAATACTTATGTACTCCTAAATTCCTGATCATGTCCTGCTCCTGTTATCCCCGTAAATTGATAATCACATGTTAAATTATAGTAAGACAACTTGTACCCAATTTGGGGGAAACTGATGGGCCCTGATTAATCATGTTTATGGTGGTCTTATCGAGTCGCGCGTGGCCACTACTTGAGGGATCACCTGGCGGCCACCAGGGATTCCGTGGGGTGTGCTGGCACCCCTACTCCTGTTTATTCCTACCGGGTACGCACACGCCCTAGGCCTAGTTCTATAGGATCTGCGATACTCTATTCCTGTTCGGGCGTAAATAAGTCCCGGTACCTAGCGGTACGTTCCGGCTCAGCACCGGATACTCCTGGACCGTTGTCCCGGGCATGTACGGGGCCCATCCGAAACATGATTCATCGAACTTCATCAGTTTCCAAATAACTTGCTCTATAAGTTGTAAGTGAAAGTACGTGGAATGGGACGCATACTGAAGCCTACAACTTAGACGACCCCAATTATAATAAGATGTTAATATGCAATTTGTTGTGCCATTTTGTAACTCGGGTTGTATGTGCTTGGATTATGGTGACATGGGATAAAGGTATATAGATGAGGGTTTCCTTATTTGGATTATTCCCTCGATGTACTAGTCTCATGGAGCCGTGACCTGAGTCGTGCAATCGGTTTTTTGCTCATAATTAGTTTTATTCGGTTTTTTATCAGTTTTATCGGTTTTATGATTAGTTTAGGAGACATCTGGTGTTGCCTTGTCTACTTTATTCATCGTCTCGTTACCTGCTTTTATCATCTTATATCATATATGATCCCGGCTAGATACCAATTACTGTCTCTTTACTTGCTCCTGCATGCTGCTGCTCACGACATGGTTTCCAATGTATGTTCACGTTTCGGATTTATCAATACACATGTGCTTATCTCAGCACACCATCTGGCTTTTGCATCACCACTCGCCGGGGAGTTCTGACTCCTCTGGATTCTCATATCCAGATCTCGAAGCTTGGACTGTAGGGGATCTCCTTGCTGAGGATTAAGCTCACTTCTGCGGAGTGGACAGACCCGTTGTAGCTTCAGTCCCATCCTTGCTCCTCCTGGTTGGCTCGCGGCATCCCCTGTTATCTCGTGAGCACCCTTTTATACTGTTCATATATGTACATCTCTTTGTATTCTCGCATTTGCGCCTATCGGTATGTAATATTCTTGTAATATTTGTCACCTATGGTGATAACTTTGTAATTGTACTCATATGTTGGAATGTATAATGCACCACGTGCTTCCGTACTCTGATTCTTGCCTGTACTGATGCTTAGCGTATATACGTGAGGGTATTTCTAACCTGCGTATATACATCGCAGTGACGTCTCTGTATCCGCGGGATCGGGGCGTTACATCAATAGAAGAACTTTCCTTTGACTTCTCAGTCTTGTGTTGTTCATTGCTATGATGTCCCTCCTCATTATGATTACTCTCGGTATTATTGTTGTTACGATTGTGAGGAGTTGGGCGAGCATCTGCTGAATGTTGTCCAAAGCTTCTTGCTGAGCCTTAGAGGTTTTCTCTTGAGCTTCCAACCGTCGGCAGAGGTCATCATTACCGTTATCAGCCATATGCACTGACGCTCTATCTGTTCGTATCGAGCTGACTGTGATCGAAGAGGCATACCCACTGTCTTCGTCCTCTTCATCAGACCATTGGAATAATCTCTCATTGATTCTGGTGAGGTTACTGTGGTTGAGGAGAATGGCTGTTCATAATTATAGGGTATTGCGACCCTAGATCTGGTGTTTCGGAAGACGCCTTCTTCATGCACCAAGACTTGGCGTAAGCCCGGACTGTAATCCGATCTGGAGAACTGGAGGGAGGAGAGTTAGCGGCATCCGACGCTTGTCTGCCTCTATGCGGCTCTCGTCCCCTTCCGATCATATTGACGGATGCAGAGGGAAGATCTGGTAGATCTTGCGATACGCTCCTTTTGTGAGGCTTCACAGGAGCTTATTGCGATAATCGGTTAAAAACTGATCGTCAGTTTGGAGGAGTGGCGGGGCTTGGTCTCAGCCAGCAATGGACTGAATGGAGTGTCACCAACTGACATCCCACTTGCTGACAACAAGAGAGAGAAATTTGGAGTAAATCTGACTTCCGTTTGTTTGTTAAGAACTCTCACAAGTCAGATGTAGTCAGGCTTAAGCGACTCAGCACAGAGGCTGTGTTGGATTGCGCATAGGACGATGCCTTGTTCTTTTCATCACCACAGAGGTGGTTAGCACTAGATAGTGCTTTAGCTCTAGCTTCGCGGTTAAGAACTTTGGGAATGCCCTTCGGTGTTGAAGCTGCATAAGCACCGCTATCAACACTTGGGGACAATCCCTTAGCTTCCCTGTGAAGAGCGAGCTTAGCGTTTGAGGAGTTGGGGGGCGAAGCATGCTGTGGTGCTTCATCCGCTACCTTACTGCGAAGGAGGGTAGCACTGCTGGGTGCTTTAGTCCTAGCCTTGCGGCTGGGAACTCCGCGCGTATCTTGTAATTCTAGCGCCGTGTTTACCACGCCATCAGTAGCTTCACTCATGAGAATGAGGTTGGCGCGAGGAGTTACCGTTCCTGAATTAGGCGAAGGTGTAGTCGCCATTTTAGCTTCGCGGCTGATAGTCTCAACGAAGCAGGCAGGTATCTTGCCTTTATCTTCGCGGGATAGGCGGACCTGTGGCGTAGCTGCGCTAAAAGCTTCATATAGAGCTTTCTATTTTGGCCTCCACATCTTCTTTAGAAAAGGAGACTTAGGTTCGCAAGGAACCTGGCTAGCCACACGCGAGGCTGAGAAGAGTTGGGAGGAGTCCGCGTCCGATTTTTGCTTTGAAACCTTGGCCATTGTGACCTTTCTATGCTTCCGTGCGTGGAGCATTGGACCACCTCCAGAGAGGAATTCTTCGAATTTTCCTTGGTCGAAATGAACGACCAGCTTTTCGAAGGTAACAGGCTCAAGATTCTGACCCTCTTTGTTGTGCTAGAAGACCGTAGTAAGTAGGCTTGCGGAGAGCCTTATCTGTCTCGACAGAGACTTGCTTCAAAGAATTAGCCAAAGGGGTTCCGGCTATGCCGACTTCCTTGGAATCGCGTGTAGGTTCTTGGCCAGAGTGAATGGCCAGCGCCTCAGCAGTAGACCTAAAGGTCTGATCGTCGCATTGCAACACTTGATTCTCAGCAGTGGAGAATACAATCCCCAGCGGAGTCGCCATCTTGTTTTTCATTGATTTTGCAAAGGGAAAAACGTACAAAAAAGTGGTCGAGGAACTAAATTACAAGTAATTAAAAGGAAAATTGCAGGTAGATCTCCTCTGAGATTATTAGGAAAATGTGCTGATAGGAATCTGATCAGCGCGCGATCACTTTATCTCTTTGACGATGCGATCAATCAGACAATAGGAATGTCGCCTGATGGGATTCCCTTCTCGCCTGGTTCGGGGAGTCAGAGAATAGAAGGATGATGAACCCTCTTGTTACTTCTTGAGCTGCCTCCGCATAGGAATCCCTTCTCGCCTGATTCCGGAGATTCCTTGAGAGGGAGGAAGATCTTAGGGTATTAGCACCCTGATTAGAGATAATTCTCTGAATTCTTGGAAGTAAGAGAATAGATCTCTATCCTTAGCCGTCTCTCCTTTTTGTCCGCCTCTCTAGCTTTCGCCCTTCTTTTCGTGTGCCTCTGGTAGGCTATTTATAAGAAGGAGTATGGGTATAATCGCCCTGAAAATCTGAAAACAGATTGGGTCAATCTGTTTTACATCCGGTAAGTAGCCTCGCCATGAGGCTAGAATCAGTTTCTGCGAAGTTAGGAATAGCTGATCTCTTGATTCGCTTTGCTAAATGAGGGATACTCCCTTGATTCTTTCCAAGTAACTGAAAGATCTCCCCTGATCTTCTCACTTGATTGGGAGAGTCAAAAGATCATGGAAAACAACTACCAAATTTGATCTCAATTAGATTTGATCTCAATTAGATTTGATCTCATCTAGAGAATTGATTGGTCAAAGGTGACCATAAAAGACCCGCAGCGGAGTCGTTGCGTTGAGCTCATGGAGGAGCTGGGAGAAGCTTCTG
Organism: Agave tequilana; assembly: GCA_038442645.1. NCBI lineage: Eukaryota > Viridiplantae > Streptophyta > Magnoliopsida > Asparagales > Asparagaceae > Agave > Agave tequilana. The sequence continues at coordinate 72,862 of JAVJIF010016042.1, read as the reverse complement.
GCGAAGCTAGAGGAAAACTCTCAGAGGAGCTAGATAGAACTTGTGGCGAAGCTACCAATCATCCTTCTGCGTGGCTACGTGGGGCTTCGAGCGAAGCTAACTTCTCTGTGGAGTTAACTGAGCATTTCTGTGCGAAGTTGTAAGTTAGCTCGCAGCGAGGCTGTGAAGGAGCTTCCTGCGATGCTAAGCAACTTTGGCTTCTTATGTGAGACTTATCTCGTGGGCTTGTGCGAGACTAAGTGTTGAGCTAACTTAGTATCTCTGGACATGCTTGGGCCTTTTCACGAGCTTTTCTTAGCTTACTGTCTCCTTCACTAGATCGGTAAAGTCCAAGTTGTTGATACGTCCCTTTGAGATGGGTAAAGAACTGGTCGTCAGCTTGTCTGCCGCTTGTCTGTTATAGATGTCAACAAGTTAGATATTGTTCAGACCAGTTAGGAATCTTGAGTTTTTTAGAGTGTCAACAAAGTAAACACACAAGTTTTAATATTAATTTTTAAGAACAAAGCTCTGGTGTTTCGGTTTAACCATTTTGATTTAACTAGAATATGGTTTAGCTTTATGAGTACGCTTTTAAAGAGACTTATCTTTCATTGTATGAGAAGTTTTTTTTTTTACAAAAACATGTTTCTTAAACAAGTGTATTTTTTGTATTTATACAAGTTTTGAAAAAACTTGTTTTTCACTTTAAAGTTTAGTTTTGGAAAAATAATTTTTGTATTTTAGAAATGATATTTAACATCTCAAAAAAAGTTCACTTGTAGTATGTGTTAAATTTTTTGTTCACACATATTGGTGCTTTAATGTATTTACATGAACTTATTTTTGTAGAATTTATAGAGATTATTGGATTTAAAAATGAATTTAAAAAGGATTTAAAAATCAAGTTTTTGGGTCATAGCCCGTAGACCACCCGACCGATTGCTAGCCAGAGCCAAGTGCTCTGTCGGTCAACCACCCGGTCGATCGGATATTTATAGACACATGGACAATGAAAATTTTACATCTCGGTCGACCGACCTGTTGACCGATGAGAGATATTGCTCCCTGTTTGTATATGTCGATCAACCGACCGGTCAACCACAGATAGAGCCTTGCTTTCTGTTTGAGCTCGGTCGACCGACTGGTCGACCGCTGGCTACGACGACTATTTTTATAGTCGTTGGTGGTCAACCGGTCTCTGGTTAAATAGCCAGAAATGGCTAGTTTATAATTTAAACTGGTTTTATCTTTCCCAAACGGACATTTTTCTCTTTCTTAGGGTTCTAACAACTATTTTATGCCCAGATTAATTCTCTAATCATTTCTACCTTCCTATAAATAGTAATCATTGGAGAGAGTTTTTAACAAGAATTTTTACAAGAGTTTTTGAAAAATTTTTATTGAGAAAATTTGTGTTTAAGTTTTTGAAAAAAGCTAAGAAAACAAGTTTTTGGGAAATTCAAGTTTCAAAAATTACGATATTTTCAAGGAAAATTTTCAAGTGTTTTCTTAAGAGTCTTATTTCAACACTTCTTGTTTTTCTCACAAACTTGAACTTATTATTTCTATCTATCCTTTAAGAATTTCTTGTTTTTGTGAGATTTTTAGTTTGTGGTTTTAGTGATCACCAAGTGTTGTTCAATATTTTAAATACCGACCGACATTTCAAAATTTCAGTCGAAATGTTGGGAATTGCATGTGGCCGACACAAAATTGTCTACCCAATTTTAAATATCGAAACGAGGTTAATGTCACCAAAATTTCGGTAAATTTCTGACATTTTGGCCGATTTTGTGGTTTCAAAATGTCGGTCGACATTTGATTTTGTTTTATTTGGGTTTGAACCCATTAACCAAGTCCAACATCCGACCTGATTGTATATATAAAAGTAGAGAGGGGGATTTAGGGCACACTCGCAGCCCCAAATCGACGAGGGAGAGGAGGAACCACCCTCGTCTTCTCCAAATTGACGACCTCGATCTCGTTTTCCCTAAATCAATGGTCTCTCTTGCTCAACCTCACCCTTGTCTTCCCCAAATCGACTCTCTCTCTTCTTCCTGAATCGCCTTCGTCTTCCCCAAACCTTCGGCGAGACTGCGAGAGCTGACCAGCCCTGACGGGGTCCTGCCTACGAGCCCCGACAAGGACCCAAGGTGCCCTGCGAAGCCCGATGAGCCCTGATGAACAACTGCCAGCTCTGGCGAGGCTGCTCAGGCAAGTTCTGTAATTATTTTCCTTTTTGGGTAATTTTCGTTTTATTTTGTCATTTTTGATGATTTTGTTCTGATTTTTTATTTTGAAGTCCTAATTTTCTTAAATGTCCCATCATTTTCTTTTTAATTTAACCTCAAAATTTAGAATTAGATCTGATTTTTTTATTTCAACAACAAAATTAGTTATATTGGATTGAATATTTTTCTATTCAATCAATTGATCCATTTTTTTATTTTTGCAACAAAATTTTAGTTAGATTTAAGTGGATCTGAAGATCCCCTCTATCTCTGCCGGTCTCTCGGGACCAGTTGTTCTCTGGCCCTAGCTGTCACCCTCTGCACTGAACCGTCGTCCTCTGGACCTTGCCTCACCCTCCAGACCTCGTCGTTGCACTCTCAAGCTCTACACCTTCTGAACATGTACTCCTTTCCTTGTGCGTAAGCATTTTTGGGCAATGATGTTGGCATGGCTATCTGGTTTGTCATGACTTTGTGGATTTGACTTTGTAGGTTTTTAAGAGTCTTAGATGCTTCGTTGTAGAGCAACTCTCAGATCTTGTGGTTGTGGGCAATGATGAATTTACTGAGCCCTACACAAAAGTTGCTGCGAAAGTTTCACAGCTAAAGATTACAAAAGATCTTTCTGTCTGTGGTTGCTGCATGTTTCATGCCATATGTTCTTCTCTATAAGATGCTAATGTTTTTGTGGGTTTTTGGTGTTGTATGTTGTGGTTTTTAGGTTTATGGTGTTGTATGTTGCGATTTTGAACTGCATTATCGTTTGTGATTCTAAATGTCGGCCCCCCAAATATGAAGTCCCTCCCCCTAGTAAGAAGAATTGGTGATGATGAGCCTCATCTGAGCCTATTTCGAAGTCTCTTTCCCTAGTAAGAAGAATTGGCGATGATGATCCCTATCTAAGCCAATTTCAAAGTCTTCCCCCCCAGTAAGAAGTTTTTGTACAGATCTGTACGGGAGATTGAAGGTTGAATCTTATACTTATTAGTGTTACTACTTTACAACCATTTGGTGTTATTAAGGTTTGATCTTATACTTACTGGTGTTACAACTCTATATTTGTTTTTCTTGGCACAAAGTTGCAATCATCCGATTTTATGGTTTTGATGATAACAAAACATATGTGGTTATTTAGTACTAATCAAGTTCAAGTGTTTAAGTATATTTCAAGATTTTAATAGATTCAAGGAGTTTTCTTCCTCTAAAGGAAGGTGTTGAAAACTCAAGGATATTCAAGTACGAGATTGAAACTCAATGCACTCGATGTCACTAAAGGAGAAGCCTGCTTGAAAATCTTGTAGTCACCTAGAGCCTTTTAAGATATTAGTTGTTAAAGTGTAGAATATAGTTGTGATGCTCAAGAAGTTACACACACAAAATACACGATTTCAAAAAAATTAAGTTTTGATAGTATTGATATTTTGCATGTTTAGTTTTGATACATGTCTCATAATTTTTCAAAATTTTATAACAAGTTTAGAACATGTATTTCATCGCCTACACATTGCTACATTACCTATAAAGCAATACAAAATATTTTAAAAAATTTTTGAATCTCAAAAGTTTTCATAAAAAATGTTTCAGGCCAGGTCGGTCGACCGATGCCATACCATTGGAAATCCAGATGCCGTCATTACGAGTTGCTCTGACCACTAAGGTCACATCAGAGGACAATGATCGGTTGCGTCTTCAAGAGCTCGAAGCCCTAGATGAGAAGCGACTACATGCTCAACAACACATCGAGTTGTATCAAGCTCGAATCTCAAAAGCCTTCAATAAGAAGGTCAAACAAAGAATTTTCCAGAAAGGAGATTTGGTTTTAGCCTTCAGACGACCGATGATCATGACGCACAAAACCAAAGGCAAATTTCAGCCTAAATGGGAAGGACTTTTCGTAATAGAAACAGTCTATTCAAACGGAGCATATCGCCTTATGACTTTAGATGGCGATTTACTCATGATGCCGATCAATGGCAAGTTCTTAAAGAAGTATTATCCTTAATTAAGGATCCTTCTCATGATCAAGTTAACACTACACCTCTGATCAAGACCTTCAAATCCAAGGTACACAGAAAGAGCCCTCTCTCTTCCTCCAAACGAGATCATGCAACCATAAGCTAGTAGGAACCTGGTCATACACTGGTTGTCTCAAAGGAGAATCAAGGTTACACATGCACTAACCACATGATCCAACACCTTTAACGGTTAAGGATAGAGGAAAATGTTGGCCTTTAAGCCCAACATAAGTTCTCGACAACTCATCATATTGAGGGGAATAGCGTGGCTAGCCCGACTCAAACGGTAGTTGGTAAAGGCATATCAAACCTGTTGACAGCTGAGGATTTGCTAAAAATCCTAAGGGACCTGTTCCCATTTGATTCTCTCTCTAAAACCACTTACCAATTCTCATCCATAGAATGGTAAAACCACATATAAAGATTTTTCCATCCATTTCGCTGTTACGTTAACACTAAACCTATGACAGTGATTTCCTCGTTTCTCCCCGTGAGAACGAGACCCCTTTCATGCTATGTTTAACAGTATAACCTCTGGCATCCATTTCGCTGTTACGTTAACACTAAACCTATGACAGTGATTTCCTCGTTTGTCCCCGTGAGAACGAGACCCCTTTCATTCTATGTTTAATAGTATAACCTCTGGCATCCATTTCGCTATTACGTTAACACTAAACCTATGACAGTGATTTCCTCGTTTCTCCCCGTGAGAACGAGACCCTTTCATGCTATGTTTAACAGTATAACCTCTGGCATCCATTTCACTGTTACGTTAACACTAAACCTATGACAATGATTTCCTCGTTTCTCCCTGTGAAAACGAGACCCCTTTCATGCTATGTTTAACAGTATAACCTCTGACATCCATTTCGCTGTTACGTTAACACTAAACCTATGATAGTGATTTCCTCATTTCTCCCCGTGAGAACAAGACCCTTTCATGCTATATTTAACAGTATAACCTCTGGCATCCATTTCGCTATTACATTAACATTAAACCTATGACAGTGATCTCCTTATTTTTTGCAATGAAATCGAGACCTTTTTTCAAATCCCATCAAAACTTTGAGCTTGGTGGCTTCTCAATCGGTTATGTCATTGCGACCTCTGAACCGGCAGATAGCCAAGTCTCACCTTTTAGTCTGACCAGGACTACTTCGAGCTTGGTGGCTTCTCAATCGGTTATGTCATTGCGACCTCTGAACCAGCAGTTAGCCAAGTCTCATCTTTCAGTCCGGCAAGGACTATTTCTTTGTCATCATACGACAAAACTTCGAGCTTGGTGGCTTCTCAATCGGTTATGTCATTGCAACCTCTGAACTGGCAGATAGCCAAGTCTCACCTTTTAGTCCGACAAGGACTACTTCGAGCTTGGTGGCTTCTCAATTGGTTATGTCATTGCGACCTCTGAACCGGCAGATAGCCAAGTCTCACCTTTCAGTCCGACAAAGACTACTTCGAGCTCGGTGGCTTCTCAATCGGTTACGTCATTGCGACCTCTGAACTGGCAGATAGCCAAGTCTCATTATTCAGTCCAGTAAGGACTATTTTCTCAAAAGGCTGCGATACAAGTTGAAAGCGAGAATTCAGAAAATAAAATAAGTTGGAAATACAACAGGGAGTCAAAATGAAATCGCTTTTAATTGATTCTAAAAAGAGGGATACATGAAGGCATATATTACAAGCTATGATGGTGCTTCATAAGATTTGATCCGTCCTTCAAGAATGGCCAGCCTTGTCTTCCTATCGTCAGCAGCCCTGACAGGCGCCTGCGACCTCAGCTCAGCCTCATTAAAGCTCGCCGTCTGGGCTAAGCGAGCTTCAACTTCAACCAAGGCTAAGCGAGCTTCAACTTCAACCAAGGTTGCCCTCTGAGCTAGCTCTTGCGCAAGAGTTCGTCATTTTGAGCCCTAAGCTGCTTGAGCCGGGCAGCCTCTTCAAGACGCACTGGTTCAGTCTTGAATAAAAGAAGATTTGCCTTCCTGATCATCTCCTTGGCCTTTTCAATTTTATCTTCAGCGTCAAGAAGAGCACTGCTAGAAGCATCTATGGCGTCCCCGAGCTCTACCTTCCTTGTCTCCAAGGATTTCAAGTCAAAAGAAATGGCCTTAGCGGCTTCCTGAGCGGCAAGATGGGCTTCATGTATTTGAGCAACAAGGTGCGCAAGCTGCTCCTTAACTGAAGACTCTAGGTCCGAATGGCTAAGACGGCGCCATTCGTCTGCATCCCTCTCAAGTTGGTCCACCAGAAGTTCCAATGCAGCGGTCTGGTCATCCCCTCCAAAGTCTCGGATACTCTCAATGCTTCGGGAGAGGACCACCTTAAAGCAGAAAATGAGGTAGTTGAGCCTTTCAAGATCAAAGCAATGGATCGCTTCAATCCCTTATAAAAGCTATCACTAGCTCAGCCACAAATTCATTCTCGGCCTCAATCACTCCTGGCAGACGAGCAGCCTCTGAAGATTCCACCGGTTTTATTGACACTACTGTGGAAGGAATAGTAGAAGCACTGGCTGCAGCAACATGAGAGGTCATCGGTGATCTCGGAGGAGTCTTCATTGAAACCAGTACACTAGCCACAACTAAAGTCGGACTAGTGACTAATTCTGGGAGAGCGGGCTCAACCACCAGTGTTGGAGAAGTAGGACTGGCAATCACCCTCAACTCCGCACTTGACAAGATAGACGGCGCTGGCGAAACCAATGGCATCTCACTCGTCGATATAGTTGGAAGTAAGATTGGCTCCGTGACTATCGTCCCCTCAATTTCAGTTCCTCTGGTTGGTTCAGGCTGATAAGAGGGTAGGTCGCCATACAAAGCATCCAACTCAGCAGCATCCGCCACGGTCGAAGTGCTTACTTCACCCCTAGACCCCTCAGGAAGATTGGTTGGCTCTCTTGAAGTCGATGCACCTAGAGGCGGAACACGTGCAACAAGACTTTGCTTAGGCAGGGCATAACAAATAGCAAGTGCTAAAATGGTCAAAATAATACCAAAAGATAATGTCGCCTCAATCGTCTTGACTGCTGCTTCAGTCCCTACGGGCTCCATAGGAAAATCTTTGACAGAATCAACACGAATGGCCGGCCCGCCTTCGCTTGCCGAACCCTCCGTGGTCCACCCAAAGGAGCTAGAAGCTTCAGAACTTCCTTTCGAAGTCCCGGCGCCCGAAGGACCGACATCAGCCACATCATCTCCAGATTCTTCCGAGACGGCGAAATAGCCAGCCTCATCGCCCTCTTTATAAGTAAACAAGGGATCATAATGCTCCCCTTGTTCTCCGACAACTTCAGCTCTCGGGCTTCCCACCGCCTCATTCCTGAATCATAAAACAGACCATGAGCTATCTGGAACACATAAGAAGTATATTACAAGAATGAAGCTGATCTTACTCGGGTCTGGAGCGGCTTCGCCAGTAGTCAGTTTAGGAACTGATAATTCAGTTACTAATGGGGCAGGAGGAGGAGCCGCAGTAGGAAATTCGCCCTCTGCAACTACCGTAGGAGCATAGCAATGAAGCTTCTTCACTACCCTCTTCCTACGAGATCCACCCTCCCGCTTTCGTTTGAAGTGGACGTCGGGATCTTCTTCCTCCACTTCTTCAACATCAGCATGTTCTACGGGGGCCGTCCCCACCACGCCAGAAGCAGCTGCTGGAGCCTCAGCACCCGTTTTCGCTTCGAAGCAAGGACTTTTTGCATCCGAGGTTTCACTGTCATCAACGGCAATGAACTCCCCGAGGCCTGGGACACGAACTCTTTTACCCTCGCCCTTCTCAGTGACTTTCTGTTTCAGCCGCTGAGAAATTTACTTCACACCAGAAGAATTAACAGAAAATCCAGTGGGTGTGGAGTTTGAGATTGTATACCACTGGCAGAATCCCAGGGTCATTAGAAGGTTCGGAGTCCTTAAAGGCACGCAGAGCCGCGCTTCGGTACAGCCAGCAATGAAGAACCGCCAGGCACAGGCTCCATCAATGAGGCTCCCCATGAAAGCCAAATTGCTATTTGGATTGCCCACGTACAGTTGGTCATATCCAAACTGACGGGCAAACTGACTTGGAACATAAGGCTCCAGGTAGCAGGTGTCCCCGCCTCTGTACAACAAATGTGAGGGCCGAATGCTAACCAGCCACTCAAAAATTCCCCAGCTCAATGACGTCTGCCCTTCCCCCACGTCCTTGAACTCTTCACCATAGCCCGCATCCTGAATATAGGGGGAAGGAGCGGAAAAGGCTATAGACGTGATAGCGGCACAGCAACTTACGGACCGCAGCCACGTAAGTCTTCAGCCATGAACATCCCTCGAATCGATGGAGAAGCGCCATTCGAACACCTTCTGGGGCTTCTTCTCCGGCTTCGATCATGGAAGGACAGTGAAGGGCGAACCACGCCATCAAATAAGTATATGGCAGGCCTATTCTGGGGTTTGGTCCGTCGCAGGGTAGAATAGTCCCCTTTCCCCGTTTCGTCGTTGGTGGCCTACAGAAAGCCTCCGTCAATGCGTGAAGGCCTCTCTGAATACAGCACACCATGGCTGGAAGGAGTCCAAGAGAATGACCATGGACTAGACGAACGGCAGGCAACAAGACAGTCGGATGAATGACGTCGCCTGACGAAGATGGCACCACACATCTCTTCAACCAGACCGTCAAGAAACCAGCCAGAAGTGCCTTCTGGGATGTCGGCCGACGAGTCTGGTGTTGGAAACTCCAAAGAATATCGCCTTTTTCATAGGGGCCATCATCTTCTTCCAGAATTAGATCCCCTTGAGAATGCTCTTGCATCCGGCGAAAGATGTCTTCATCTGCAACTCCACAATGAGCTGCTTCAGGAGTATTTTCCATATCAGGGAACAAATAATCTCCCCAGCTTTTCAAGCTGCATGAAGCTCCCTTACTGCTCCCATGCATACTGGAGCAAATGTACAAGTGGCACATTAACTCCTGGTAGGTCTCGAATAAGGCGGGCTCCTTCTTCTCCAGAAGTGCCAATTTCGCATCGCATGGGAAATATTCTTCGTATGGGAGGGATCCCGAAGGCAAAGCAGAGACTTCCCACATCTCGTGCAGAGCCATGCCCAATTCACCAACAGGGGTGAAGAAGGTCCCTGTAGCCGGGTAGTATAACTCAAAGATGGCGTAGAAGTTCGCTACGCTCATCTGAATGCCATAACAGGTCACCCTGACGGCCTCATAAAGATTCAGCCTCTCCAGATCCTCCTCGAAATGAGCAAGGACATATAGAGTCAAATCCCTCCACCATGCCTTCGGAGGGTGAATCCACCCTGGAGTCCTAAAATCAGTGGCTGGATAGTTACCATGAACCTTAAAGAATTGATTTCCAAAAGTCTGAGCCACCGTAGGATTTTCTCTCACTGGGATGTCTGGGAGTACATTCCCAGGGTGGAGACCCATTATGCAGCGAAGAGGCCCTGCTCTTGTATAACCGGGCGAGAAAATTATCAACTTTCCTACGCGAACAGATTCAGTAGTCCGACTCACTTGCCACTGCATCTTCCGAGCCCTCGTCACGCATTGGAAGAAGGACAAGGGAAAATGCCGCTTGTTAGATGAAAGATAGAACTTCTCGCCATCTAATTGAAAAATCCACTGCCTCTTTCCGGCTAGCTGATTTGTCACATATATTGCATTTATATTGTCACCTTACCATACTTGTTAGCTAATAAATCCTATTAATAAGTTTTCTTTTTCTTTGCTAAATGTAGGCCCAAGTGTTTAAAGAAAGAAAAGAGAAACAAGCCCAAAAGCCCACCAAATTCTGAATTAATTCAGAATAAATTCGAAATGAAGAAATCAGGGCTAAATCTTGGCATATCAAGAGGTTGAGAAGAATCCTCCCTGAATCGAGCGGTTAAAGCCACACAATCAAAGCTGTTTCGTCAACGTTTTGGAGCAGAAACAAGAAAACCAGAAGGAGATACGGGATACCCATCAAACCAGGAGCTTCCCCCCTGGGTGTGGCTACCTGGCCACACCAAGGCCGCGGAAACGTGGCCCAAGCCGCGTTTACGCGGCTATCTTATGGTTGTTGGGGGAGCGTTTGCTCCCCCAATCTTCCCGGGATCCTACCTGTTAGGGTTTTGGTTATAAATATGGGTTTCAGCAAAGAAAAATGCAGCGAAGACTAGGATTAAGTTTTGTGTTTATTTTCTTAGGATTTAGGCTCTTAGCTAGCACAAAAGTTGTAATCTTGTTATTTATTTTGTAGTCCAATATCAAAACTTGTGAGAGAGAGGAATTGAGTGCTTGTACTTGAAGATTGAAGTGACATCAATACAAAAGTCGAGCCAAGTTTTCTTCCACTTGCAGTACGGTATGGTTTGCATTATGTCTATATTTTCTTCATTGTTTTCTATGGATAACTAAACGGTTTTCTGGGCTCGCTACCACAACTCTCTCTTGTTCTTCTTCTCTTCTGTTTTGTAAAAGAAAAAGATCCAATGAATCATATGCATGCCTCACTTAAAAGCCTTTCTTTTTGAAAGTGTTCTTGAAGGCATATGAGGATGGGTTTGGATTGTTGAACTCTCACTTCTTTCATGAAAATCTTTTGAATTGTTTTTACTTCATTCTTGCTTCTTCGTGCTTGATGATTTAATATTCAAATTCTAACGATTTCTCGAAGAAAAGACTACACTCTTCTAACCATCTTATGTGCTTTACTTAAAGCTTTCTAAAAATTAACTTTAAGTTTTGCAAATGATCACTTTGAGGCACTTGATATCTTAATAGAGAATGAACAATTGAGTAGTGAGATAGTGAGCCCAGATTTGCTTCATTATTAAAAACAACAAAACAATTCTCAAGCTTTCTAAATCACCTTCTCCAAAACCTTTTCTAAAAGTTGCAATTTCTCTTTTAATCATCTCTTTCTTTCCATTCTCTTTTTCATAAAAAACGAACACAATTCCTTGTTTTTAAATGATTCACCGAAAAGCTTCCATCGCATTCCTCCACGTGGACACGACCCGTTAGCCACAAGCTACACGGTAAACTCTTAAACTCTTTGATTGTTCTTTCTTTTAGCAATCAATTTTTGGCGCCGTTACCGGGGAGGGAACAGTGTAGTTGTTTTTAACAAGTTTGTGTGTTGTTTCAGGGACTTGAAGATCAAGATCTTGCATTCAAGCTTTGTAAGAGAAGACTTGCAAATTCTGTGCACCTACTCTCAAAAGTAGGAAACAGAATTTCAAGAAATTGCGTTGCAAAATCTGAAAAAAATTCATTGGACTACTAAAAACTCTTTTTGTAGGACATATTGCTCGCAAAAATTTAGTTTTTATATGTCATATTTGTGCTATTTCTGCTATCCATCATCCCTATTTTAAGCCAACAGTAAAACACTTGTTGAAAAGTTAAAAAATTGAATAGACGTTTGTATTTTAGGCACGAGTCTTTTCAATTCATTTACTTTACTGTTGAATTGTGCTGGAGCAAGGTACGTACGCATTGCATTCAGAATAGGACTCATTTCTTGGTTAATTTATATCGCTTTAAGTGAATCTTATTTATCTTGTACACTTGCACAAATTGATTTTAAGGGCAACACCCAATAACAAGATAAGGTGGGGATTTAATCACCCTTCCTTGGCCCAAAAATCAGACTCCAAGCACTCACAAACCTAAGCCTAAGTAAAATCTGATAGACGTTGGCCTTAGGGACATCTCGAACTCACTAGGAGATTATCCTAAAGAGGGAAGGTGTTGAAAATTGGCTCCTGCCAAATCAGTGTCTAGGAAGGGGATTGAGGGCCAAAAGCCCGAAGATTGGTGGTTACTTAATTAAGGAACGTCTTTGACGGAAAACCTCCCACCAATCTTGCCCTGACCTGGCTGATTAGCTTGTGGTCAAAGTCTACATTCTACCTCTTGTGGACAATCAACCAATTAGGAGTTGTCTAGGTCGAGGTTATCTTAGACTAGGCTTGGTTGATTTTTATTGTTGACTGTTGGTTGAACTTGTTTGTGTTTGTGATTGTGTTTGTGTATGCAAGTGTGGTCGAGAGACCCTAATTCATCTAGGTTGACTAGAAACACATCACCACCCAAGTTTGAACCAAGGCCAGATCCGGTAATGGCTCAATCAACATCACTGCAGGATAGGTTCTGCCCGATTAGGACCTCACTTCTATCATGCATTCTACTTCCATCGGTTGGTGAATACAATTTTGAGCTCAAGCCTCAATTCATCAACACACTCTCCCAAGTTTCATGGCCTAGAGTCCGAAGATGCCTACTTCTTCATAAGAGAATTTGAGGAAGTATGTCTAATGATGAAAATCTCACACTTTGTAGACGATGCTATTAGGTTGAGATTTATCCCTTTCGCACTTAAGGACCTAGCAAAGAAGTGGCTCTACAGCTTAGCGGCCGGTTCTATCACATTTTGGGATGGTTTCATCAAGGTCTTCTTCAAGAAATTCTATCCAATCTATAAAACCGCTCTCATTAGGAAGACGATCATGCAATTCAAGCAAGAACCTAGTTGAACCGTTCTGGAGGTATTTTGAACGCTTTAAAAACCTCCTTGTCCAATACCCACATCATGGAATAGAGAAATGGCGACAATGCTAAATTCTTTATGACGGTTTAGACTATTCCACCAAAACCCTCTTAGAAAGTATGTGCCAAGGGGGTTTCTTGCAGAAAGATGAAGATGAGGGATGGGATTTGTATGAAAATCTAGCTGAGAAGACCATCCAATGGGAATCTACTAGTGAGACCTCTAGGAATCCTAACTCCATCTCTTCAAAAGGAGGTCTCCATTCTATTGAATCGTCCATCGCTAATGAGGCTAAGTTAGCTAACCTGGCTAGAAGACTGGAAGCTCTAGAAACGAAAGAACCAAGTCCAGTCAATCAAGTCAGCCCGAACAAATTTCCAACCCAGGCTGCACTTACTGCCAAGCCATGAATCATGTGTTCGAGGAGTGTCCTGTATTTCAGGCTCAGCAACCCTACCATGAACCGATGAATGTGGCCTTTTCAAGGCCAAACAATAACCCTTACGCACCAACGTACAATCCTGGCTGGAGAAATCACCCTAATTTCTCATGGAGCCAAAACAAAAATGACCATTCACGAAAGAATCATGCTAGCCACTTTCATCATGCCAATAATTCTTCCAATCATCAACCCAACTTCTCCAATTTCCATAATAATTCTCCCAACCATCCACCAAACTTTCCAAACTATCAATAGAGCTTTCCTAACCAAGCTCCACAATCCTCCTTCCAGAATCCTCAATTAGAATGGAGAATGACGGACTTTGAAAGAAACATGGAAAGATATATGAAAAATCAAGATTCTCTCATGCAAACTATCCAGAGGTTAGAGGTTCAAATGAGTCAACTAGCCACTCCACAAAATGAGAGACAAAAGGGTACCCTGCCTAGTCAGCCAGTCACCAATCCGAGGAATTCTCAACAAGCTCATTTGGCTGAGGATCTTTCATTCAATCAATGTAATGCTGTTCATACATTGAGGTTAGGAAAGAGAGTTGATAACCAAGTGTTAACACCAACCAATCTCATTCAGCACAACCACAATCAAGCTTCCACCTCATCTAATCCAATTTCTTTCAATTCTGACGAATCTCAAAAAGACAAGTCAGCCAGCCAGGTGCACCAGCCTATAGTACCATTTCCTAATAGGCTAAAAAACAACAAGCAAAATCCTCACATGGACAAGATAATCGAGATATTTAACCAAGTGAAGATAAATGTGCCACTTCTTGATGCCATCAAACAAGTTCCTTCCTATGCTAAGTTTCTTAAGGGCATGTGCACTAAGAAGAGAAAGACTAATGTTCCAAAGAAGGTCTTCTTAGCCACTAACATTAGTGAGCTATTATCGGGTCCTATCCCTGTTAAGTACAAGGATTCAGGTAGTCCCACCATTGCCTGCACAATAAGACAAGCCTAGATTAGTCGTGCACTTCTTGACTTGGGGGCAAGTATCAACTTGCTTCCATTCTCTGTTTATCAACAACTCGGGTTGGGCGATCTTAGTCCAACTCGAGTCACCATCTAACTGGCTGACCGTTTTGTTAAAGTTCCAAAAGGGGAGATTAATGATGTCTGATCTGAGTAGGAGAGCTCATTTACCATGTCGATTTCATAGTTCTGGAGACACAACCTGTCTCCAACTCTAATCATAGGGCTCAAACTCTTGTTATCCTAGGGCGACCATTCCTTGCTACTGCTAATGCCATCATCAATTGTAGGAATGGGTCTATGAGGTTAACCTTTGCAGACATGACTAGAGAAGTCAATGTCTTCAATCTAGGAAAACAACCCCGCGATATCAAAGACCAAACTTTTGAAGTCAACCTAATTGAGAACTTGACAAGTGAACATGGGGAAGAAATAGAATTAGAAACAGAGTGTGAATTCGGGTTAGAGTCTGACGACTTTAATCTTGATCAGGTTGTAGATTCTGCTGTGAATTGGGCTTCAAATCCTATTTCACTAACATTGGAGCCAACAGATTTGATTAGTCCTACCAGTGAGCCTTCCTCTTCCTTAGAATTGAAAGCCTTACCCGCGCATCTCAAGTACGCCTATCTAGGCGAACAAGAGACCTTTCCTGTCATCATTGCCTCCCATTTAAATGACAGGGAAGAAGAAGATCTGAAAGCGATTCTAAGAAAACATAGGGAAGCCATTGGGTGGACTATGACTGATATCAAGGGATTAAGTCCAACCATCGTTCAACACCGCATCCATCTCAATGAAGACGCCACACCTAAAAGAGACCTGCAGCGTAGGTTAAACCCTATAATGCAAGAGGCTGTTCATGCTGAAATCATAAAACTCTTAGACAATGGGATAATTTATCCCATTTCTGATAGCCAATGGGTCAGTCCTGTCCACGCGTTTCCGAAGAAATCCGGTTTCACCGTAGTGGAAAACGAGAACAAAGAGTTGGTTCAAACTCGACTTCCCACGAAGATCCGAGTTTGCATCGACTATAGGAAACTGAATGCTGCAACTCGTAAGGACCATTTTCCACTTTCCTTCATTGATCAAATGCTTGAACGTTTGGCGGGTCACGAGTATTACTGTTTCTTGGACGGTTACTCAGGCTATAACCAGATCCCTATTGCTCCTGAGGATCAAGAAAAGACTACGTTTACATGTCTATTTAGGACATTTGCTTATCGTCGAATGCCCTTCGGCTTATGCAATGCCCCAGCAACGTTTCAACGTTGCATATTGAGTCTTTTCTCTGATATGGTAGAACGATTCTTAGAGATCTTTATGGATGATTTCTCCATCTACGGAGATTCATTCACTCAATGCCTCCACCATCTAGAACTCATCCTCCAACGTTGTGCTGAGAAGAATCTGACACTGAACTGGGAGAAATGCCACTTCATGGTAAAACATGGAATTGTTTTAGGTCATGAAATCTCCAAGAAAGGAAGCGAAATGGATAGAGCCAAAATCGAGGTTATTGCTAAGCTTCCCATGCCCAGATGCGTTAAGGACATTAGATCCTTCCTAGGACATGCTGGTTTCTATCGAAGATTTATCAAGGAATTTAGCAAAATTGCTAGGCCCTTGACTAATCTATTAGCTAAGGATGTGTCCTTCACTTTCGATACTGAATGCATAGATTCTTGGGAGAAGCTTAAGAGAGAGCTTATTTCCGTACCAATTATATCTGCACCGGATTGGTCTAAGCCGTTTGAGATCATGTGCGATACTTCCGATTTTGCCATAGGCGCTGTCCTAGGATAATGCATTGATAACAAGCAGCATGTGATCTACTACTCTAGTAGGACTCTCAACGATGCTCAACTGAACTACACTACGACTGAGAAGGAATTCTTGGTAGTAGTGTTTGCCTTAGAGAAGTTTCGTCCCTACCTACTAGGGTCCAAAATCACCATTTTCACCGATCATTCTGCGCTTAGGTACCTCATGATGAAGAAGGATGCCAAGGCCCGACTCATTCGTTGGATCCTCCTTCAAGAATTCGATCTTGAGATTCGAGATAAGAAAGGCGTAGAAAATGTCGTTGCTGACCACCTCTCCCGGATCCCTAATTCTCCATGCAACGAATTACCCATAAATGAGGATTTTCCTGATGAACATCTCTTAGCTATCTCTAGGGAACCTTGGTTTGCTGATATAGTGAATTACTTAGTCACAAACCAAACTCCGTCTCATTGGTCCAAAAATGATGTTTACCGATTCTTATCTCAAGTCCGGTATTTCTTTTGGGAGGAACCGTATCTTTTCAAGTACTGTTCTGACCAAATTATTAGGAGATGCATTCCCGATGAGGAGGTTAAGAGTGTTCTATCTTTCTGTTACAAACTTGCACGCGGTGGACACTTTGGTCCCCGCAAGACTGCTGAAAAAGTACTGCAAAGTGGGTTTTATTGGCCCACTCTGTTCAAGGATGCTTATGAATTTTGCAAATCGTGCCTTAGATGCCAAATTGTAGGAAGGATTTCAAACTGAAATATGATGCCCCTAAACCCAATCCTAGAAATAGAACTCTTTGATGTTTGGGGCATCGACTTTATGGGTCCATTTCTTAATTCATTTGGAAACCAATACATATTGGTTGCTGTGGATTACGTGTCCAAGTGGGTAGAAGCCATTCCTTGTAAAACTAATGATAACAAAGTTATCATAAAGTTTTTGAAAGAAAACATTTTTTCCCGCTTCGGAACCCCTCGTGCTATCATCAGTGATAATGGCACTCACTTTTGCAATAGATCTTTTGAAGCTCTTATGCGAAAGTATGCCATAACTCACAAGTTGTCCACACCTTATCATCCTCAAACCAGTGGGCAAGTTGACGTTTCAAATAGATAAGTCAAGCTTATATTGGAGAAAACTGTGAACTAAAACCGGAAAGATTGGTCCATCAAACTTGTAGATGCTCTATGGGCCTACAGGACCGCTTTCAAGACAATTCTGGGAATGTCTCCCTATAGGTTAGTCTATGGCAAACCTTGTCACTTGCCCGTTGAGTTAGAGCACCGAGCCTTATGGGCAATCAAGCAGTTGAATTTCGACTTGACTAAGGCCGGTGACCTTCGGAAATTACAAATTTTTGAATTGGAGGAATTGAGAAATGAGGCCTATGAAAATGCTACGATCACTAAAGATAGAGTCAAGATTTTCCATGACAAGCACATCATAAGAAAAACTTTTGTCCCTGGACAAAAAGTCTTACTCTATAATTCTAGGCTTCATCTTTTCCAGGAAAATTGAAATCGAGATGGACTGGGCCATTCGTTGTAAAAACCGTGTTTCCACACGGTGCAGTTGTGATCAGTGACACCAAGAATGGAAATGACTTTAAGGTAAATGGTCAACGCCTTAAACCTTTCTTGGAATCGGTGCCGTAAATGAAACGGCAATGGGTCTTTTTGACCCAGTGTATCGGTAACTTTCCTCCTTTCCATTTTGTTTCATGCAATTATACATTTCTTTCATACATTGGGGACAATGCATGAGATAAGTGTGCGGGAGGGTTCTAACATGACTGATATAAAAAAAAGAAGAAAATAGATATATATAAAAAAAAAACTTTTTGAAAGGGGTAGACAATATTTTGATACATTTTTTGTAAGAAATTAAGTCAATTTTAAGGAATAGGAGAATCATAATTAGGATTTCTTACACTTGGTCAAAATAAGATAACTTGTTTGATTTTTAGGGTCAGGAAGAAAATTTGTGAAAGTAATTTAGTCTTGATATTTACCTTGATGGCATATGCACACAAAATACACTTACACACTTAGGGTTTAAAAATAGAGACTCTTATGCCTTATAAAAAAATATGATGATAAAAAAAAAACAAGTCTAATTATTGATTAGCTAGGTGCTTTGGCCTAAGTAAGCCTTTGTATTTATGCAAAAGATAATTAGATAAGTTTGAAAAAAATGTGTATATTAATCCTCTGATTAAGCTGGGTATTTATGCCTCATGAAGCATAAGTATTCACGCCTAAAAGGGGTACATCGTATAAATAAAAACCTTGATTTCGTGGCCTTATCTGCTCGAGTGTTTAAGTCCTTAGTGGTGTTTTCTCACCTGGTGCCCTAAAACTGTCCAGTTTGGGTGTCACCGACTGAATGCTCGTTACATGGGAAGATTAGAAAGCCTAATGAAATTGAGGAATAAATTTCACTAAAAATAAATAAATATAAGGCATAGGAGTTAATGTTAAAGACCCTTAGTCAACTTCACAGTCACGATGGTGCATACGACTCAGGGTAAATTAATAGACTAGATGAGAAGTACAATTTGACGCCTTACTTTAATTGATGATATATTTTTGAATAGAGACTAAGTTTAGGAATGAAAAATTTGATATTCCTATAACTTATAGATTACTTAAACTCTCACAAATATATTTCAAATATTTTCTCCTTTTAAAAAAAAATGCTTTTCGAAAATACTAACTTCTTTCTCTTTCTTTTTGGATTTTGTGGGTGCAATCCATTGAAAACCCTCACGAGACAAAACTCGTCCTCTAGGGGTAACCTAGAGGTTTAACGGCTTATTGCACATGCTCAGTGCAATCAAGTGACCTGCGAAAGTGGTCTAATAACTGATTTAAATTAGTCTGATGTTTTGCTCGAGGGCGAGCAAAAGATAAGTGTGGGGGTGTGATTTGTCACATATATTGCATTTATATTGTCACCTTACCATACTTCTTAGCTAATAAATCCTATTAATAAGTTTTCTTTTTCTTTGCTAAATGTAAGCCCAAGTGCTTAAAGAAATAAAAGAGAAACAAGCCCAAAAGCCCACCAAATTCTGAATTAATTCAGAATAAATTCGAAATGAAGAAATCAGGGCTAAATCTTGGCATATCAAGAGGTTGAGAAGAATCCTCCCTGAATCGAGCGGTTAAAGGCACACAATCAAGGCTGTTTCGTCAACGTTTTGGAGCAGAAACAAGAAAACCAGAAGGAGATACAGGATACCCATCAAACCAGGAGCTTCCCCACTTGGGTGTGGCCACCTGGCCACTCCAAGGCCGCGGAAACGCGGCCCAAGCCGCATTTCCATGGCTATCTTATGGTTGTTGGGGAGCGTTTGCTCCCCCAATCTTCCCGGGATCCTACCTGTTAGGGTTTTGGCTATAAACATGGGTTTCAGCAAAAAAAATGTAGCGAAGACTAGGATTAAGTTTTGTGTTTATTTTCTTAGGATTTAGGCTCTTTGTTAGCTAGCACAAAAGTTGTAATCTTGTTATTTACTTTGTAGTCCAGTATCAAAACTTGTGAGAGAGAGGAATTGAGTGCTTGTACTTGAAAATTGAAGTGACATCAATACAAAAGTCGAGCCAAGTTTTCTTCCACTTGCAGTACGGTATGGTTTGCATTATGTCTATGTTTTCTTCATTGTTTTCTATGGATAACTAAACGATTTTCTGGGCTCGCTATCACAACTCTCTCTTGTTCTTTTTCTCTTCTGTTTTTAAAAGAAAAAGACCCAATGAATCATATTCATGCCTCACTTAAAAGCCTTTCTTTTTGAAAGTGTTCTTGAAGGCACATGAGGATGGGTTTGGATTGTTGAACTCTCACTTCTTTCATGAAAATCATTTGAATTGTTTTTACTTCATTCTTACTTCTTCGCGCTTGATGATTTAATATTCAAATTCTAACGATTTCTCGAAGAAAAGACTACACGCTTCTAACAATCTTATGTGCTTTACTTAAAGCTTTCTAAAAATTAACTTTAAGTTTTGCAAATGATCACTTTGAGGCACTTGATATCTTAATAGAGAATGAACAATTGAGTAGTGAGATAGTGAGCCCAGATTTGCTTCATTATTAAAAACAACAAAACAATTCTCAAGCTTTCTAAATCACCTTCTCCAAAACCTTTTCTAAAAGTTGCAATTCTCTTTTAATCATTTCTTTCTTTCCATTCTCTTTTTCATAAAAAACGAACACAATTCCTTATTTTTAAACGATTCACCGAAAAGCTTCCATATCATTCCTCCTCGTGGACACGACCCGTTAGCCACAAGCTACATGGTAAACTCTTAAACTCTTGGATTGTTCTTTCTTTTAGCAATCACTAGCAGCTGGCGATCATGGTCTGACGCCGCATCTCCGAACATGAAGCCGGGCTTCTGATAGATTCGTCGGTCAGAATCTTCAAGGGGAGTAGTAGTTAAGATGCTCCTCATGGTGCGCTGATCCCCACCATGGATAAGTGTATCCCGGGCAGCAGAGCTTCGCTCGCTGAACAGCGAAGCTTGCCCTTGGAATTGCAAGCTGACATTACCATCTAGCCACCTGGCTGTGCCAAATAGACTGTTCAAAGAACCAGGAGTATAGTGCACTGCAAAAACAAAGAAAAACTATGATTAGTTCATCAGCTAAACAAAGGCTAAAACAAAAAATGCAATTTTTGTTAAGGCATAGCCTCGCTTTCCGAGCAAAGCTGGCCTAATGATAGCTTCGCAGTTGCAGCGTAACTCTGCACTCCACACGAAGGCAGGATGCAGGAAAATGTCAAAGTGTTAGCTTCGCTCTAGAAGCTTAGCTTCGAACAACAAAATGCCACAAAGCCCCAAGGGCTAACTTCATCAGAAAGGTGTTATTGCCTAAAGGTCCTTTTCAGTTACACTTCGAAGGACAGCTTCGCATCCTGTCATTCAACAGGATGTGAACCGCCTAAGGGATAGCTTCGCCTGGAAGCTTAAAGAACAGACCCTTCGGTTCTAATATTCCTAGTTAAGAAATCAAGGGAAATTCAGGGAACTGAACTCCATAAGATTAACAGATCATAATTGATCATTCTAGACTCAACGAAAGACAGCCAGAAATTGGCTTTAAGAGAGAGATGAAAATCTCTAATCAAAAGGGAAAGATCCCTACCGACGATCGATCGTTCGATGACCGGAGGAGGAGAAGGACCCTCCGTTGTAGAGATTGCGACCTCTTTTCCCGTTCGTCTCTTGGGAGCCATTGAAGAACGGAGGAGGAATGAAGAAGAAGAAGAAGAAGAAAAGAGTCAAGTACTCTAGAAATTTCAAAGAGAAGTGATGACCTTCTCTCTCAGCCCGATCAGGCTTTTATAGGCTGATGATCGCCTAAAACGACGCCTCGATAAGAGCACAGGCTGTCGTTTCAAATTAATTTGAAACGACACCTAAAGCGCCTTCCCGAGAAGCGCTGATTCAGCCCCACTAAGGGCTAACTCCACCACGATTCAAGTGTTGACTTAGCGCGATGTATCGATAGCTCCGCTAAAAGCACAGCCCGAACTTCGCGGAAAATTCATGCTAGCTTCGCTGGAAGCTCGTTCCTGATTCAGATAGGATTCTGTCTTTAACTTCGTATGAAGTTTAGCTCCGCCGGTTCACTTCAAATGTTCTTAAATGGAAAAGAAGGAGAAGCAAATCAGATAAGCAGAAACTGAACTTTTATTGATTTAAAAGGGAAGGTACATTGATACTACTACATCAAGGTTGTGTTTCTTATAACAGAATCATTTGCTCAAAAGGCATATAAGTGGTCCTATCTACTTCCAAGCCTAACCAACTGGACACGAAAGGCCTTCCTCCTGCACGAGGCCGTAATCCTTCGCATAATGGCAGATTTAGCCATCAAGAAGCTAGATCTTCTTTGATGAAAATTGGCGAATGACCGATTGCCACCAGAAAGCTGGATCTTCTTTGATGAAAATTGGCAAAAAGAAGGATCCAGGACCTTACAGGTGACGTCCGATTTCCCGAATTGGATCATCTCGGATAAGCGACTACCAGCCCCGCCTCGAAGTGGATCATCTCGGATAAGCGACTGCCAACCTCTTCTGAGAACACACATCAGCTGCCCCAGTTTGTTTCTCCTGCTTAGGATTTAAAGTTTCAACTGAAAAAGCAAGAGGCAACTTTCTGGTCTCTTCCATCAGAGACTGGCGAACATAGCATACTGTAATGCAAACTGAAATAAGTTAGCAGTAAGTAGAAGAAAAAGCTGCAAAAGTGAAATGCTAAGTTAAATTCTTTTGGGCGAAGCAATTTAAATCTGATTCAGTTGCAGTTTAACAATGGATTCCAGTTTTAGTTAAGCAGAGGATAGCCTCGCTTGCACAGTTATTGTTGGCCCCAAGGCCCATCACTCTAGTTTTGATGATGATCAACTCATGTAGTTATAGTACTAATGATCTTGTGTTTAATTAGTGACAGATTTATGATCAAGATCTTAGTAGGTGCATAGCTTCAATAAAGGATTTGAAGTCAAGTTTTGGAGCTAGCACGGTTTGATCCAAGAGCCATTGGATCGTGTTTGGACCATGTCAAGAAGATGAGAAGGCTTCAAGTGAAGACTTCAAGAAGATGAAGACTTGTGTCTAGGTTTATTTTTAGAAGATTTTATTTTTAGATAAAATGTAAAGGATAGAATAGTTGGTGGATTGCTCAAGTATTATATACACACACACTCTTGATTTAGTTTGTTTTAGAAAAGAATTTTTACTTTGGAAAAATACCTTTTGGTTTTTGGAATTTCTTATATACATATCTTTTATCCAAAATCATGTTTAGTGCATAATGTCAAAAACATAGATATTTCACCATGTTTGTGTAGTGGATCATATCCATACACCCTATGCTTTAAAAGAGTTTATAATATCTTGTTTTTGTACTTTGGAGAAGTTTTGGAAAACAAGTTTTAGAAAAATCAAGTTTTGGAAAATACTATTTTAGTTTTTGAATCAATATTTCCATATTTCAAAAATAGTCCAAATCATTTATAACATACCTTGATTTTGTGCAAGCATGTTTGTTTATCAAAGTATATTGGTAAAACTATTTTTGTAGATTTTTCTATATTTTATGGGATTTTATTTCAATCAAAAAGACCTAGTTTTAAATCCCTTAAGTTTTCTGTCTGGCTTCAGCCAGTCGACCGGACGGTCGACCGCAGGTTGAAGTTGGTCGACTGGAACGGTCGACCGACGTGCACAGCATGCACGCCAGTATCTGGCTGGAGGGCCGGTCGACTGACCCGGTCGACCGTCCAGAGAGGTCTGCTCTCTTGAAAGCCCCGGTCGACCGGGACAGTCGACCGGCAGAGAGTTCTGCTCTCTATTCCAGAGCCTCGGTCAACCGGCCGGTCGACCGCTGCCCCAACGGTCAGAAAAATAACCATTGGCGGTCGACCGGGCGGTCGATCGTCAGGCCACCTGGCTTCCAACGACTAGTTTTTCTAACTCTATAAATTGGGGCATTTGGGGGCTGTTTTCTTTAAGATTTTCAAGTGGATTTCTCACCAGTTTTTCTAACTCTTTTAAGAGATTTTCTCCACTTGTTTTAGAGCAAATATTTTCAATCAAAAGGAGAGTTTTATCAAGAGTGATTTAAAGTGATTTCTTGAGTTTTTCCTCCACCATTTCAATCCTTGTTTTCCTCACAAACACTTGAGCAACTCATTAACATATTCATTCTATAGGAGTGTTTTTGTGAGAATGTTTATTGGTGATCAAAGTGTTTAGATCACCAAGAGATCTTTTCTTGTACTTTGAGGAGGCGGACTTGCGGGTTCGCGGTGGTTTCGAGTTCGTGTGTGAACTCCTTGTTTGAGGTGCGGCCTCGGCGAGCTAGAGAGCTTGCGGTGTGTACGGACTAGAGAGTCCGAGAGCTTGTAGGTGTTGCGGCACCGAGTGATCCGGGGGATCGATTATAGTGGAAATCCTTCGTGTGTCGAAGGCGGGGATGTAGAGCAAGGGTGCTCGAACCTCGAAACAAATCCCTTGTGTTTGTGATTGCTTACTCTCTCTCTCTCTCTATCTCCTTATTCATATCTTGCATGCTTCTTTTGTGTTTATCTTTACATGCTTGATATATTGTGTGCTTATATTGTATATGCTTGAGTTTGTTTGCTAACACTTGTATTTAATCAAGAGAGCCAACGCGGCACCTCAACCCTTATCTAGGGGAATCTAGATGAGTTAGTCCAGAGCCCTTCACGGAGAATTCGGCTACACTCTTGTGTTATACGTGGTGTTTAGTTTAAGAATTTTAGTTTAAGTCATAATAAGTTTTAATTCCGCATTATTTGGCATTTAGTGACCATTAGATTAGCCATCACCTATTCACCCCCCCTCTAGGTGATTGTACAATTATGATGGGCTAGCTCGACATAAGCCAAGTCCTAGCCTCGCCATATGGCTAAGCCAGACTGATCCTGAGGGACGCAGTCTTGACCCCACCTATATGGCAAGACTGGCTCAACTTTGAAGACACTAAGTCCCAAGTTTTGCCTGTGTGGCGAACTTAGCAAGCAAGCATGCAATGATCTTTCTTTGTTCAAAAGATAGCTTCGCCGGAAAGCTAGGATACAGGGCTAAAACCCTTCTCTACAGATCAGTCCAATACAAACAAAGAACAAGGGAAATCAATCCCTGAGGCAGCTGTTAAAGCTAAATCAAGGGAGATAAACTCCCTAAAAGTTATCAGTTCATTGGTAAAGTCTCTAGATGACCAAGACTCACCGGTTATTGGCCGGGTAATGACCAGAGTGGGCATCCCCACTAGTTCAGAGATCTGAGTATCTCTCTCTAAACAATCAAGAGAAGATATGAGCAGACCGCTTCTCTTCAAAGGACCTCGGGTGTCCTATTTATAGGCCTGAGCGCACCGCTGCGGCTTCAAGCATAGAAGCGCGAGAGGATTTAAGGCATTTATTGAGCCTTGAGAAAGGGAACGGTTTCCTTTGAAAACGCGCAAGGGAGGAATGATCTCCCTCGTTAATGTGCATTTATTGAGCCTTGAGAAAGGGAATATTCTCCCTCGGAAACGCGCAAGGGAGGAATGATCTCCCTCGATGTAACGCCCCGATCCCAAGGATACGGAGACGTTATGGCGACGTACATACGCGAGGTGAAAACACGCTCACGCGTACGTTAAGCCTCAGTACAGTACAATACCTCCATATAGATATGAGGTCCAGCATGAAATAGTACAAGAATACCTGCAGAAAAAGGTCAGCGATCATAATAGATATGAATAATGGGACAAATAAGATAACAGAAATAAATGACTAAGGTACCTATGAATAGGCCTGATGAGGAATCTCCTATGTGACTCCAAGGCACTCTCGGTACACGGATCTCCAATCTGGGCACGCAAACTCAGGGTCGTCAGAAAGCGACCTAGTGAGTGGTAAAATGAAGGAGGAGGTAGTAATATATACAATAGTACTACAACCATGATACGAATATATAATACAAGATGTGATAATAGTGATACCATATAATACGCATATACGAAACAGTACAAATATATATAAACATGTTTTATTTTAATACCATCTCTTCCAATATTATAAGTTATTTCGTTTACAATTAGTTTCCAATAATTACACATTCATACTTAATAGTTACCGTGTTTTATTCAGAATCTATATCTATCAATCAAGTGCATTAAACATGATAAAATATAATTTATAAAAGAAAAACACTCACAAACTGGTCATGGGACAGTAGCTCTCGTTCCCACAATCGCAACGGATCCAGAATCGTCCAAATCGAAGTCCGGATGCTCCCGATATCGCCCGAACGCTAAAAGTAATGAAAATGGGTTAAATATGTAAATAATAATATTTAACATGCAAATATGGAAATATCTAGGGGGTTTTCTGTAAACTTACCTTTATTGGGTCGGGTCTGGATGCAAGCGGGTCGGGTTTGGGTTAACCCAAACCCACATTCAATTGGGTTTTCACCCAAATAGAAGCAACAGCAGCAGCAGCTTTGAGCTGCTGCTGCTGCTCACCTGCGGCCGCCGCCCGGCCGGCGCGGCCACTTCGCCGGCGCCGCTGCCACGTCGGCGCCGGCGCCAGCGTCACCCCGGCGCCCATGGCCGCCGGGGTCCCTTCCCCAAGAGAGAGAGGGAAAGAATAAAGGGTGGGGCTGTCGCCCCCCTCTCCCCTCCGTCGGCCTCCGCGCCGCCTGGCCGGCCTCCGCGCCGCCGGCGCCAGGCCTCCCGAGCCGCCTGCACTAGGCCGGCGTGCCACCGGCCTCCTGGCTGGAGGCCCACAGAGAGAGTGAGGGTGAGAGGAAATAGGGGGAGAGAGAGATGTTAACAGAGAGAGAAGAGATTATAGAGAGAGAGGAAAGGAGAGAGAGAAATTGGGAGAGAGAGAGGAGAGAGAGAGAGATTATGTGAGAGAGAGAAAGAGAAAGAGAATTTATAGGGAGAGAGAGAGTCGGTGGAAATGGGTTGGTGGTGGGAATTCTCTGGACGAAGCCAGAGAAGAGAAGAAGAGAAGGGAAAAGAAAAAAAAAGAAAAAGAAAAAGGTTTAAAAAATAATAGTTTAATATTATAATATTGGTCCGATATTCGACCAGCTCCGAACGGGGCCGAAAAATTACAGAAACTAGAGAATATTATCCTGAGACGTAATATGAAGACGGTTTGCAGAAACTCGCTCCGGTTTGTAAATTAAAAAATCCCGGAGTGTCTCGCCGATACGGGCGACACCGGTTTGGCCGGATTTTCGATAAAATCAGAAAAATCCCAAAAATATCCAAACGTAGATAATAATATCCTAAGGCACACGGTGAAGGCCGATTCTCAAAATTCTGCTCCATTTGTGAAATAAAAATCGGAAGGCTGGTTATCGGTATCGGTCGACACCGACAACGGATATTTTCCAAAATAATTCAGAAAAATTCCAGAAAATCCTGAAAAATCTACAATATTAGAAAATGATTTTTAAAACTGAAATCAGTATAATCGGACTACCACGGAGGTCAAATCAATTTTGTACGTCGTATCGCGTACCGATACTGTAATACGTACACCGGGGATCAGGGTGTTACATTTCTCCCCACCTTACAAAAATTGCGTCCTCGCAATTTCCATTTAGGTGTGAGAACAAGATTTTCAACACCAAAACCAAAATAGTACGGGTCCACGACCCATCCGCTGCGCACTCTGATATCTAGAAGGAACTCGGGATAGAGAAGCAGAGCAGTGAACGAATCCTAACGGACGGGAAGCAAGACGATGCAAGGAAAATGAGAAGGAAATCGGATGTTTTGGTTGACAACTGAAAGGAAGGAAGGAATAAAACAGAGTCAAGGAATGAAATGTCAAGGTCATGGTATTCTTGTACTCGTTACTGGAATCCCCAAATTTAGATACAGATCAGTTAATTTGAACCTGATTGTACTGTTGGTAAGAGTCCAAGGATTGACCCTGGTGGTTACCCACACCCGGTGTGAACCTAGGCTCTGATACCACTATGTAACGCCCCGATCCCAAGGATACGGAGACGTTATGGCGACGTACATACGCGAGGTGAAAACACGCTCACGCGTACGTTAAGCCTCAGTACAGTACAATACCTCCATATAGATATGAGGTCCAGCATGAAATAAGTACAAGAATACCTGCAGAAAAAGGTCAGCGATCATAATAGATATGAATAATGGGGACAAATAAGATAACAGAAATAAATGACTAAGGTACCTATGAATAGGCCTGATGAGGAATCTCCTATGTGACTCCAAGGCACTCTCGGTACACGGATCTCCAATCTGGGCACGCAAACTCAGGGTCGTCAGAAAGCGACCTAGTGAGTGGTAAAATGAAGGAGGAGGTAGTAATATATACAATAGTACTACAACCATGATACGAATATATAATACAAGATGTGATAATAGTGATACCATATAATACGCATATACGAAACAGTACAAATATATATAAACATGTTTTATTTTAATACCATCTCTTCCAATATTATAAGTTATTTCGTTTACAATTAGTTTCCAATAATTACACATTCATACTTAATAGTTACCGTCTTTTATTCAGAATTTATATATATCAATCAAGTGCATTAAACATGATAAAATATAATTTATAAAAGAAAAAACACTCACAAACTGGTCATGGGACAGTAGCTCTCGTTCCCACGATCGCAACGGATCCAGAATCGTCCAAATTGAAGTCCGGATGCTCCCGATATCGCCCGAACGCTAAAAGTAATGAAAATGGGTTAAATATGTAAATAATAATATTTAACATGCAAATATGGAAATATCTAGGGGGTTTTCTGTAAACTTACCTTTATTGGGTCGGGTCTGGATGCAAGCGGGTCGGGTTTGGGTTAACCCAAACCCACATTCAATTGGGTTTTCACCCAAATAGAAGCAATAGCAGCAGCAGCTTTGAGCTGCTGCTGCTGCTCACCTGCGGCCGCCGCCCGGCCGCCCGGCCGGCGCGGCCACTTCGCCGGCGCCGCTGCCACGCCGGCGCCGGCGCCAGCGTCACCCCGGCGCCCATGGCCGCCGGGGTCCCTTCCCAAGAGAGAGAGGGAGAGAATAAAGGGTGGGGCTGTTGCCCCCCCTCTCCCCTCCGCCGGCCTCCGCGCCGCCTGGCCGGCCTCCGCGCCGCCGGCGCCAGGCCTCCCGAGCCGCCTGCACTAGGCCGGCGTGCCACCGGCCTCCTGGCTGGAGGCCCACAGAGAGAGTGAGAGTGAGAGGAAATAGGGGGAGAGAGAGATGTTAACAGAGAGAGAAGAGATTATAGAGAGAGAGGAAAGGAGAGAGAGAAATTGGGAGAGAGAGAGAGGAGAGAGAGAGAGAGATTATGTGAGAGAGAGAAAGAGAAAGAGAATTTATAGGGAGAGAGAGAGTCGGTGGAAATGGGTTGGCGGTGGGAATTCTCTGGATGAAGCCAGAGAAGAGAAGAAGAGAAGGGAAAAGAAAAAAAAGAAAAAGAAAAAGGTTTAAAAAATAATAGTTTAATATTATAATATTGGTCCGATATTCGACCAGCTCCGAACGGTGCCGAAAAATTATAAAAACTAGAGAATATTATCCTGAGACGTAATATGAAGACGGTTTGCAGAAACTCGCTCCGGTTTGCAAATTAAAAAATCTCGGAGTGTCTCGCCGATACGGGCGACACCGGTTTGGCCGGATTTTCGATAAAATCAGAAAAATCCCCAAAAATATCTAAACGTAGATAATAATATCCTAAGGCACACGGTGAAGGCCGATTCTCAAAATTCTGCTCCGTTTGTGAAATAAAAATCGGAAGGCTGGTTATCGGTATCGGTCGACACCGACAACGGATATTTTCCAAAATAATTCAGAAAATTCCAGAAAATTCTGAAAAATCTACAATATTAGAAAATGATTTTTAAAACTGAAATCAGCACAATCGGACTACCACAGAGGTCAAATCAATTTTGTACGTCGTATCGCGTACCGATACTGTAATACGTACACCGGGGATCAGGGTGTTACACTCGATTAATACAAGAGAGGTTATTCTAACCTCGAATAAGGAGCAATCCTTCTTGTAACTAGCCGAAAGCAGTTGGCCTCAGGAAAGGGAAGATGTTCCAAAGCGAACCTATTCCAGAAGGCTCGGACGCGGAGCCACCCAGACGCGAAGCTACCCAGAGTCGCGAATCTACACGATTCTTTAGCGAATTTATCCCAAAGCAGGATTAAAAGCAAACCTGAACTCAACCACCATGGCGACATTCGTACTTCACATACCACCGGTCAAAGCAGTTCAAAGTATTTTGAAGTCTGAGTCATTGCAGACTTTCGAAAACTTTGAAGGGGGTCTTGTTGACACTTTAAAAAAGACAAGATTCTGACTGGCCTGAACAATCTCTAAACTTGTTAACATTTACAAAAGACAAGTGAAAGATAAGCTGACTGGCCTGAACAATGTCTAAACTTGTTGACATTTACAAAAGACAAGCTGACGACCAGTTCTGTACTTGTTGACATTTATAAAAGACAGGCGACAGATAAGCTGACGACCAGTTCTGTACTTGTTGACATTTACAAAAGACAAGTGACAGATAAGCTGACGACCAGTTTTCACCCATCTCCGAGGGACAAAGAAGCAACTTGGACTCCACTGATCCAGTGAAGCAGATAGTGAGCCCGGATTGTCTCTAAACAGACCTCAGCAGGTCTAAGATGCTAGCACTTAGCATCACATGAGCCCAAAGGGATAGCCTCGCCTGAGAGGCTAAGATCACCTAACTTCGCCTTGAAGCCATTCACAGCTCCGTCAGGAAGCTAACTTATAGCTTCGCCTGAAGTGCTCAGTTAACTCCGCAGAGTTAACTTCGCTCAAAGCCACACACAACCACGCAGAAGGATGTTCGATAGCTTTGCCACAGATGTTATCTAGATCCGCTGCAGAGCTTTCTTCTGACTTCGCTAGATGTTTCTTCCAGCTTCGCTGCGAGCTCGACGCGGCAGCTCCGCTGTGGGTCCGTCATGGTCAACCTTTGACCAATTAAATCTCCAGATGAGATCAAATCTAATCAGGATCAAGATTAAATCCAATCAAGATCAAATCTGAGATCAAATTTGGCAGTTGATTGCCATAATCTCTTGACTCTCCTAAAACGAGTAAGAGGATCAGGGAAAATCTTTTAATTATATGGAAAGGATCAAAATAGATCAGGAGAATCAACCGACCTGCTACTTCTAGCTTCGTAGAAGCTGATTCTAGTCTCGCAGCAAGGCTACTTTCCAGATTTGAACAGATTTGATTCAATCTGTTTTCATATTTTCAAGGGACAATTATACCCCTGCTCTCCCTATAAATAGCCCACCAGAGGCACACGCAAGGACGGACAGACCACCGCTCTAGAGACAGCATGGACTTCTTCACGACTGCACAAGGCACGCATAGAGAGGCTAAACAGAGAGCTGTTCTCTTGCTTCCAAGAATTTAGAGACTTTAGAGAACTACTTCTCTAATCAGGGTGCTGATACCCTAATACCTTCCTCTCAAGGAATCTCCAGAACCAGGCGAGAAAGAATTCCAAGTGGAGGCAGTTTGAGAAGTGACAAGAGGGTTCTACCAACCTTCTGTTCTCCGATTCCCCGAACCAGGCGAGACGGGAATCTCATCGTTCGCATCGTCAAAGGGACAAAGTGGTCGCGCGCTGACCAGACTCCTACCGGCACACTTCTCCAGAATCTCTGAGGAGATCTACTTGTAATCTTTTGTGTTACTTATAATTTAGCTCCTCGACACTTTTTTGTAAGTTTTCCCCTTTGCAAATTAATGAAAAATAATAAGAATGAAGAAACTTTTATCAACCTTTGACCAATCCAGATATCTCTAATTCTATCAATTTGACCCAGACACTTGTTTTGGAAACCAAAATCCCTAAACTCCTTTTCTAGAGCACCCACTTGAAGAAACATCATATCTAGAAAAGAGTATAGAAGTCTTACAGGAGTCCGCACTACAATTTCAAAAATCTTCTGTCCACTCTATCAATAGGTTGGAAACACAACGGAGTCAATTGGTTAGCATTTATAGGAATGAGGAAACTCTATCTTATCAACCTTTGACCAATTCAGATATCCCTAACTCTATTGATCTGACCAAGGACTTTTGTCATTTTGAAAACCAAGATTCAATTTCAGCACACCCATTTGAACTTGTCCAAACTTCAAATGTCGAAAATTCCATTGACATTTTGGCAAGTTATCCTTTTCCTGAGATTGAACTTGAGCATGAATATGATCCTGAACTTCAACTTTGTAATTCAATTTCACTTCCTAATTCCATAATGACTGAGGTGTTTTTACCTGATTTCAGGCTTTTTCCTGAGTCAACATTGGATCTTGTGCCCATCCATTGTGAAATAGAATCACCAATCCTTTATGATCAACAAATTGAATTTGACCAATTTCATACTTTTGAATATCCCATTGACAAATTAGCATGTTTTTCTTTCAAAGAAATTGAACTTAGACAAGAATGTAACTTCGATCCTCAAATTTGTGATCCAGTTCAAATTCCTGAATCAATATTAACTCCTATTTCGCTACCCAACTTGAGCAACATTTTAGAGTCAGTTTTGACTTTCACACCTGTCATTCTTAAACTTGAATCACCAATCTTAGAAAGTCACGTTCCGTTGTTGGAAATGAATGTGGAATAAGATTTCAGTTTCTTAATTTGGACCCGATTTCTGAACCAATTTGAACTCCTGAGCCTTTACTTGAAGTCAAATTCCTGTGTCAAAATTAGTTCATGTACTTGCTGAGTCCAAATCAATCATTCCATCTTTTAATACTCTATTTTAGGACAAAGATATTGCTAATAATGACTCTGAAATTATTTTGAAAATTTAGAAATTAGATGGGGTAAAATTCTTGATAAAAATCATTCATATATACATCATAATAATGGGTTGTATTATAGAGGTTTCTGGTGGGTTCCTCCAAACTCCACGCAAATTGGATTTGGCCGCATTTCGTAGACCAATCAGACCACCACCGGAACTACCACCTTGAGATGATTTTTCCTTCCCTCTCTATTTGTTTCATGCATACATACATCACGATGCATTGAAGACAATGCATGAGATAAGTGTGGGGAAGGGTTTACTAACATAGAGTTTTTTTATATTTTCTTTCTTTTCACTTCTTTTAAGATTCTTTTAGAAATCTTCCCTTTTGTATAGGATTTTTCCCTTTCTTTAAAACTTTTTGAAATAAGAGACAATGTTTTGATCTATTTTTAAGAAAATTAAGATGAACTTAGAAATTAAGGAAGCCTTAATTATGACATCTTAAACCTAGTCAAAATAATGGATCTTGTTTAAAATTATAGGTTAAGTATGATAAATTGGAGAGATAATTTTATCTTGAATTGTTTTGCCTTGGATAGTTTGCACTTCACACTTACACATTTTTGGGATGGAAATAAAGACCTAAAATGCCATAAAGCAAAAAAATTAAATAAATAAATAAATAAAGAAAGAAAGAAAAAATATATGGTATAAATAAAAAAAATCACTTATTAAGCTGGATAATTATGCCTCAAGAAGCATGATTATTCATACCTAACGGTGGTCAAAAGAAACAAATAATCCTCCCTTAGCTTTGTGGCCTTATTTACTTCTTAAAGCCGAGGGATGTTTTCTCATCTGGTGCTCGAAGACCGTCTTGTCTGGGAGTCATCAGTTAAAGGCTCACTACCCGGGTAAACTAGAAAGCCTAAGAAAATTAAGGGAAGAAAAAAGATATATATATATATATATATATAAATGGCTTGATGGCTGGAGTTGAAATCCAAGAAATCTTCACTGTCACAAAGTACATATTATCTAGGTTTTATGAAAGATAAAATATTCAATCTAATTTTGAATTCTTACCTTAATTGATGACAAGATCTTCCATATAGACTAAGTTTAAGAAAGAATAATTTTTGGTGGACTTATGATCTTAGATCGCTTATATTTTTGAAAAAATATTTCGTAAACTTGTCTCTCTTTCAAAATGCATTTTCAAAGCACTAACATTTGTCATATTTCTTTATGGATTTTGAGGTTTAATCCGCTTAAATCCCTCAGGAGAAAACACTCTTCCTCTAGGGGTAACCTAGAGGTTTAACGGCTTGTTGCACGCGCTCAGTGCAATCGTGTCACCTGCGAAAGTGATTTAATAACATTTGCAGTATAGTTTTTCTTTTCTTATTTTGCTTAGGACGAGCAAAAGATAAGTGTGGGGGTGTGATTAGTCTACAATTCTGCATTATAACATCGCATTTCCCTACTTATTTATGAATAAAATATCGGTCTAAACTGTGTTTTGGTCTCTCTTGCAGATAATCAAGACAAGGAGGGCAAAAGGGTAATAAGAACTTAATTAAATCCATTTTTGGGTAACTAAATCCGCATTTTTTAGAGGCCAAGCAAGAGAGTTTCTAGAAGATGCATTGAACCTAGACCCTTGAGGGTGACAGACGAAGATTCAGACGAATATACCCGAATCCAAGTATACCAAGAGGTCCTAGAAGCGATGGGGTTACGCTCTCCAAAACCAGGGACTTAAGTCCCTGGTTTGTCCGCAGAAATGCAGCTATGGCCGTGGTTCCACGGCCTTATAGGAGAGCCACGCGTTGATTTTCAACGCGTGGCCTCGTCTCGTTTGCTAGAAGCCTCATTTGCCTATAAACACCTCTATAGAGACCCTGAACGCAAGAAGATTGAAAATAGGCTAGGTTTCTCTCTTATAATTGTAGATTAGGATTTTCTTTCTCTTTTATTTTGTGTTTTCTTTTCATTTATAGATCTTGTAGTAAGGCTGAGAGATTCAGAGAGAGATAGAGAGATATTGATAAAATAGATAGTGACAATCTATGTAAAGGTGTCTCCTTTCTTCTCTATTGTAATCTTCTCCATCTTCCACATGATGGTTAGCTAACTTTTCTTCTCATGACAATCTAACTACTAACCATCTAACCACTTATTTGATAATCCACATGAATCTAATTGCCTCTATAAGGCCTTGCTCTTGCAAGAGCCATTGATGGCTCATGATGATGGATTCTAACATTCCTAACATCTAACTCACTAATTTGCTAACTTGCAATGTCTTCTTTATTTCATGCTCATCTCTAATCAGTTTTTATGATTTAATAGTAACTTCTAACTTGTTGTGTGGTATGGATGTGTTGTTTGAATGTAGAAAAACAATCTTATCAGTCATGCTCTGTATCGTCTCTTGAAGCGAACGATTACTGATGGCCAAGGATCCATGTGAGGCAACTATCACTAAGAGGCTAGTATGGTTAGTGGAGCAATTAGTAAGTTAGTAGCCATGAGTTTTTATAGTTTTCTTCTCGCATTTTACTTTGCTTTAAAAACTATTTTCAAAATCTTTTATCATTTTTCCATTGTTATTTTCACCATCTTCTTAGTTAACCTTTGTTTCATCTCCTTTTTGT
Source organism: Agave tequilana (assembly GCA_038442645.1). Classification (NCBI taxonomy): domain Eukaryota; kingdom Viridiplantae; phylum Streptophyta; class Magnoliopsida; order Asparagales; family Asparagaceae; genus Agave; species Agave tequilana. The sequence goes on along the minus strand of JAVJIF010016042.1, from coordinate 37,874 downwards.
TTCAAAAATCACTTCTCTTTTATTTTCACTTCACCGATTTTAACGCCTTCTCCACCTATCACTTCTGGATTTCTTTTCTTTTCTTATATTCATTCTTTTAACTAAGAAGAATTGTTAATAACCAACGTGAATATAAACTGTTAATGCTTCTATCACCTCCCATCCCTGTAGATTCGACCCGTTGAGCCAATGCTATAGCGGAAGTATCGAGGGAACATTAGCACACATACATAATTTCATTGACTTCAAAATATACATGTTTTCGAGTGCCAGTTCCGCTCCGATCAGTTTTTGCGGCTTGTTGGAGGTTGTTGGGGGAGCGTTTGCTCCCCCTATCTCCGTACTCCTCCCCCCGCTGGGTTTTGCCTATAAATACAGGGTTTTTCAGAGACCACAGGGGACGACCAAGAAGAGAGCAGAATTTAGACAAATTTGTAGTTTGTAACTTAGGTTTTTTATTTTCTTTCATGTAATTTTTATTTTCTTTATGTAACTGAGAGGAGAGGATACTTTCATGGAAGAATGAGAGCAAACTTGTATTGAAGGTGACACCGGTGTAAGTGATCTTTTCTTCCATTGTTATTTGAATCGATTCGAAGTTTCTTTTTCTTCTTTACTCTTGTTTTCGTTTACTTCTCTCCTCTGTGTTTGTGGATCCAAATGAAACTGATAGCCTAAAGTTGCCTTGTCCTTGCAAGTGTCATTGATGGCTTATGGTGATGGATATCCATTTCTATGGTAGTGTTGCTTGTCCCTTTCATTTCATAGTTTAAAACGGGAATGGGGAAGATCATATTTGTCATACTTCGCTCGCCTTTAAACGAAGGTACATCATCGATACGGATAAAAGGTAAGCAGGCGCTGAAGAGGTAAGTAACTTTTTTAGGTTTTAGTTTTTTTCTTTTAATTTTAGTGTAAATTACCAACACCACAATCTTCCAAATCTCTTTCACTCTTTTTTAGCTTCTTTGTACATATCCACTTCCATTTTCTCCACCTTCTCAATCTACCACCTTCTTTCTCACTTAACTTTAACTCTTCTTTTCATTTTCTTTTAAAGAACTAAAAGAAGAACTTTAACTATTCTTTGTCAGTTAAAAGAGTACATGCTAAAAATGCTTCCATCGCTAGTCCATCCTTATGGATCATGACCCACATAGCCACTTGCTATTGCGGTAGTATTGAGTACTTGCACTCTTTATTCTAAGTTCAAAAATTATGTATTCTTGTGTGCAGGAAAAACCTCAATCAAGGATGCAAGGCAAGGTTGCCTTTAAAGAGACTTAAGCAGATCTAAGATGCTAAGTTAGCTCAACACTTAATCTTGCATGAGCCCAAGGTGATAGCCTCGCCTAAGAAGATAAGTTTGTCAAGCTTCGCCTTGAAGCTCTTTATGGCTCCATGGAGAGCTAACTTATAGCTTCGGCTGAAGCTTTCTTGATAGCTGCGTATGAAGTTCTTTATAGCTCCACAGAGAGCTAACTTATAGTTTCGCCTGAAGGTAAACTGAAACTAATTATAATTTCGCCTGAAGCTTTCATGATAGATTCAAATGAAGCTCTTCATAGCTCTACAGAAAGCTAACTTACAGCTTCGCCTGAAGATAATTATAGCTTCGCTTGAAACTCTACACAGCCACACAGAAGGCCAATTCCTATCTTCACCTGAAGCTTAGCATAGCTCTGCTGAGAGCTTGCTTCTACCTTTGCCTGAAGCTTGACACAACTCTGCTGAAAGAGCTAAAATGCTTTGCTTCATCTTAACTATCTAGCCTCACATTAAGAGGCTAGCATCGGTTCCAGCTGGATAGCCTCGCATGAGGAGGCTAGCATCGCTTCCAGCTGATAGACTCGCTTGAGGAGGCTAGCATCTTCTCCATTAGCTAGCCTTACATGAGGAGGCTAGCACCGCCTCCAACTGGCTAACCTTGCATGAGGAGGCTAGCCTCGCCTCCACTGGTTAGCTTTGCATAAGGAGGCTAGCCTCGCCTCCATTGGCTAGCCTCGCCTGAGGAGAGTAACCGCCCCACTAAGTTAGCAGGGGAAGTTAATGGGTAGTTACACCCATGATCCCTCATCAAGAGGAGACAATCAAGGGAATCATAACTCCCTATTGAGCCTATAAACTGCCCACTAGTAGGCTAGACTTAGGGTCTTGAAGAGATTCAAGTTCAAAAGGCTTTTAGAAGAGCATAAGCTTCTTTGGTGGCTTCAAATCTTAACCCAATAAGAGATCTACTCTTTCGATTTCAAGAATTTAGAGAATCATTTCTCTAATCTTACAAGGATAAATTCAGGGTGCTAGTACCCTAAGATCTTTCTCTCTCAAGGAATCTCCAGAACCAGGCGAGAAGGAATTCCCAGGCAATAGCATTAAAAGATCGATCGCTCGCATCGTCAATGGGACAAAGTGGTCATACACTGATCAAACTCCCACTGGGCACACTTTCCTAGAAATCTCAGAGGAGATCTACTTGTAATTTTTCTTATTAATTACTTATAATTTTGCTCCTCAATTCTTTTTTGTAAGTTTTCTCTTTATTGAATTTTCAATGGAAAATGCCCCTATGACTCCAAGTGTTTCCTCTGAGTTGGCAGGTGAGGCGGGACTAGCGGGATGGATTGGAGTGTCTGAACCAGATCTGTTGTATTTCTCTTTCAAAAATTTGTAAACGCAGAGATGTAATGGAATTTATTGTATTACTCTTGTTAGATGTAATCAAATAAATATAATGGAATAACATTTTGAATATAAATATTTCTGAATGGAAATGGTTAAAGTTTAGATCTTGCCTGACTTATTTTTATCATTGGCTTTTGAAACGGAAATATTTCAAAATTTTGTAAACACAGAGATGTAATGGAATTTATTGTTCTACTCGTATTAGATGTAATCAAATAAATATAATAGAATGACATTTGGAATGGAAGAATTTTGGAATGGAAATGGTTAATGTTTAGATCTTACCTGGCTTGTTTTTACCACTGGCTTTTGGAATTGGTATGACCATGCCTTTCAGAGCGTTGATCTCTCCCTGGTATGGTTGGTTGGATATAGAGTAGTTTGGGGAGTTTGCGATGCTTCTGAGTAGGGGAGATTCCATCAGCGGTACCTGCAAACTTTTAGCCTCCGAGTGAAAAAAATCTTAGCAGCAGAGTTAGGCTCACAGTCATCTCCGAGTTGGGTAATCCCATCAACAGAGCGGTGAACTTGATAGAGTTCTGAATAAGGGTAATATCTATCAACAGATTGGATTTGTTACCCTTCAAGTAGGGATGGAACCCATCAGCAGAGAGGAAAACCCAACTGGTCTTTGAGTGAAAAAAATCCTAACAGCAGAGTTGGGTTCACAGTCATCTCCAAGTGGGGTAATCCGATCAATAGAGAGGTAAAATTGGTAGCATTCTGAGTGGGGGTAATGCCATTCATTAGATTGGGTTCGTCGCCTCCGAGTTGGGGTGGAACCCATCAGCAAAGAGGCAAACCCGAATGGTGTCTGAGTGAGAAAAATCCCAGCAGTGGAGTTGGCTTGACAACCTATAGGCTAGCCAGCGGGATGCCCATAGGCGGGTTCACGTTGCCATCTTTGAGTGGGGGTGGAACTCATCAGCAAAGCGTGCGAATATTGTTGGTCTCTAAGTAGGGGAAATCCTTCCAGCGAAGTTGGCCTGACTGCTCGTAGGCTAGCCGGCGGGTGCCACGTTGTCGTCTTCGAGTAGGGGTGGAACCCACCTGCAGAGCATACGAACATAGTTGAACTCCAAGTGGGCGAAATCCTAATAAAGGAGTTGGGTTCACAGTTGTCTCTTATTGGGGTAATTTCCAGCATCGCAGTGGCTAACTTAGTTGGGTTGCAATAATTAGGGGTAAAAATATAATTTTATTCGATTAGTTAAATAAAGTACATGGAATATAATCAAAATATAGGGGGTATCATGGATGGAGGACCATGTCTTTGTTGGAGATGCAGGATCACTCAATTTCTTTGTGTTGGGTGATCATGTATTGTTGTTGGGTAGGCGGAAGTGCTCGGCTATCATGACCCTTATATTGCTTCGGTGGTAAGGATGTATTCTTTGAGGAAGCCTTGGAGGACAAGCTCTTCTAGGTACCTCTGAAGGTTCTTGCAGTGGATGGTTCTGTGCTCCTTGGTATTATGGAAGGAACAATACTCTCTGCTCCAGGGAGTACTAGGTTATAATGGATCGGTCATGCCTGACACACAGTGGTCCTTGATAGTGTTGAAGACCTTGTTGATGGGAAGCCTGAGCGGGGTGAAGTGCTTTGTCGGCTAAAAGGTCTGGAGTAGACTTGATGAGAGAACTAGAAGCGCCTGTCTCTTTTAGGTGATTGCCCCTGATTTGGGTTCCTGGCTCTAGTAGTAGCTTCATACTGTGACTTGGACTTTTTCCTTGTTGCGTTTGGCAGAGCTCTTCATTTATTCCTCCAACTGGATGTAGGGTTGAGCTCGAGATAGGACCTCACTCATCCGAGTGACGTTATGCTTTCCCAAATGTTTGTACAGGGGGTGAGAAACTTGCAGCCCGTTGATGAATGTGAGTGCAGGGACATCCTCACCATAGTAGAAAACTTTGGCTAGTTGGCTTTTGGAAGTAACTAATGTAGGACTTGAGACTGTTGCCCTGCCTCATTTTTACGGTAAGAAGCTAGTAGTTATTCCTCTTTGCCTCTAAGCAAGAGACATATTGAGTGAAGAATGTTTAGGTTACCTCCTTGAAGTTGTGGAGAGAACGGGGTGACATAAAGTAGAACCAATCCGAGGCTACGTCTTTCAAGCTGGACGGGAAGGTTAGGCACATGAGCGGATCATTGCAGGAGTGGACCACCATCTTGTCTCAAAAGTTCCAGATGTGCTGAACATAGTTACTCATTCCAGAGTAGTAGTCAAAAGTTGGAGTTCAGAACTTCTCCGAGAATTCGCACTGCAGGATCTCTTTGAAGAGAGGAGAGTCAGAGACTCTGGCAGTGGCTTGCTTTGGTCCTCTTCGGAGTTACAGTTTGGTTTCCTTAATTCATCTTTGGATCAACTCGTCGATGGCTCAGATGTCAGAGGACTCTTTGATTCTTCTCTGATTCTGACGGTGATAAGCTTATGTTCGGGAAGGAGGCTAATCAGCCTCGTTGTCAGAGTAACCTTTATGCAGAGGACGTCAGCTAGGGCCGCCTTAGATTTGTGATGGGCCCATCAATTCGAGCCTCTCAGATTTTGGGCTCACTTTCAGGTTGTGTGCTCCTGGGATCTCTTGATGGTGGCGATCTGTGCCACGAGCTGGTCATTAAGCTGCTTCAGTGCTTTCTGCTCATGGGCGACTCTCTCACAATTGAGGGTCGCTTGTTCCTGGTCGCGATCTGACTGGGATTGCTGCTCCTTCATCTGCTCCTTCATGTTGATAAGAATCTGGAGGATCTACTCTTCAAATAACAGTGTAGGTCGGATGCTGGTGGTTGTCCCCTGAGGTGAGGAGGAGCCAGTGTCCTCGGTGGCATGTTGTTGGTTGTCAACAAACGGGGATCATGCCCCCAGCTGTGCTATTGGTTTTGCTTTTTGACGGGATGCCATTTTGGGGATGGTCTGTTTTCTCAGAGCCAACGATTGTTCACTAATATTGTATATTTATTGTCACATTCATATATTGATTTTTAATAAAACTCTGCTATTTGACATCTTATTTGTTTATTAGTTTGCAGATATCTATGTAAGTGGTAAAGGAGAACGAAATGCCTATAAAGACCGAGGAACCCAATTAAATTAAATTTCCAATCAGGAGAAGAAAAGGATATTTTCAGCATATCCATAGTTTAACTTCAAATTTTAGAGAATAACTTTTTATGAGACATCATTTTGATGAGTCACTACCCCAGGCTTCCTCCATAAATACCCAGAGGATGCAGAGAAAGAACACATCAAAGAATTAGAATCAGAATTTTTCTTTATTCCTAAGGTTAAGGTTATTGTTAGATAGAAGTTTTATTGCTTCTAGTGTAGGCCATAAACAAAATGAGAGAGAGAAAGAGTGTTACAATCGAAGATTGAACGTGACATTAATAAAGATTCAAGACTCTTCTTCAATTCCTTCTCTTTGTGACTATATGTTTATGTCTTTTTATTATTCTTTAAGTTGTAATTTTGTCGCAATGCGTAGCTAATTTCCCTCTTCTAGGCACACTAATCCATTATCTCTAATTCTATTCTTGGTCAATTTTAATTATAAGACTCAGTTGAATCATTTGCATGCCTTAATTTAAGCCTTGCTTTTTAGCGAGTGTTCTTGAAGGCACATGAGGATGGAATTGATTTTTGAACTTAAATTTTGATTTAATCTTATAAAAAAATTGTTTATTCCATGCTTGCTTAATTGCCTTGATGGTTTAATATTTAACTTAAAGAATGATTTCAAAATTAAAGTTTAATTTCTAAAAACTATCTCATGTGTTTTACTTCACTTCTCTTTAATTGAAAGATTAAACTTTTGCCTATGATCACATTGAGGCATTTAAACTTTCAAGATAAGAATCAAGAGTTGAGTCAAAGATTAGTGAGCCCGAATCTTCTCCTTTATTAAAAACAAAACAAACATATTTCCAACTCAAGCTATTTTTAAAAATATCTTTTCCAAAATCTACTCTGAGTTTACTCTTTCTTTAAACACATCTCAAACACTCCATATTCTTTTCTTCTAAAAAACTAACACTAAGAACTTGTTTTCTCGATAATAATACCGAAAAGCTTGCATCACATCTCTTCTCGTAGACGCGACCCGTTAGCCCTAAGCTACACAGTATTTTAATTTTTCAACCAAATTTAAATGTTGTTGCCGGGGAGGGAACAGTGTAATTATTTTTCTTAATAAGTTTGGTGCTCTGTTTCAGGGTTTAGGACATCAATTTGAAAAGATCTAGCATTGTAGTAGAAGACTCACTATTCTGTGCTCCTGCTCTAGAAAGTAGGGAACAAAAATCCAAGAAATTGCCACAGAAACGCATAAATTATCACAAAAACGCGACTATTTATTGGGACTACTAAAAACTCTTTTTTGCAGTCATATTGCATTGCAAAATACAGCTTCCAAAGTGTCTAATTTTCTTGTTTGATTATTTCATAACCCTATTTTAATTTAACAGTAATTGATTAATTGAAATTGCCTATAATACATTTAAACTTGCATTCTAGGCATTCGTCTAACACGTTTTATTTTTATTTACTGCTGAAGATAGCTAGAGACAACGTATGTTTGTATAGCATCTAACTTAGAAAATATTATTGGGTGATTTACTTGCTTTTTGAGTGTTACTTTTGCTTTATGCTTGCACACTAGCATAATCAATTTTAAGGGGAAAACCCAATCAAAGATAAGATGAAGGAGTCATTACCCTTCTTTAGCCCACAAATCATCTCCAAGCACTCACCAACAGCCTTACTTAAAATCTGATAGATATTAGCCCTAGGGACATCTCAGACTTACTAAGAGATTGACCTAAGAGGGAAGATGTTAGAATTTGACTTTTGGCAAATCAGTGTCAAAAGTCAGGGATGAGAGGTGAAACCTCGAAGGCTGGTGGTTTGGCTTAATTAGGACCATCGCTTTTCGCGTGGATACCTCTCACCAATCTTGCCTCGATGTGACCGATTAACTTGTGGTCAGATTCTGCATTATATCTTCCGTGGACAGTCTGACCAGTTACAAGTCATCTAGGTCTAAGTTTATCTTAAAATATGCTTGGTTGAGATTTTTTTCTTTCTTTAGACTGTTTGGTAAACTTATTTGTGTATTGGTTGTGCATGTCAGTTTAGTCGAGAGACCCAAACACATCTAGGTTAAACAGAAGTAGTTCACTGCCAAAACCTAATTCGGTAATCGCTCTACTGACATCTTTGAAGGACAGGTTCTATCTCATTAGGACATACTTGCTATCTTGCATTTGGCTCCCAGAAGCTAGTGACAACAACTTTGAACTGAAGCCACAATTCATCAACACACTCCCCAAGTTTCATAGTCTAGAGTACGAGGATACTTACTTCTTCATAAGAGAATTTGAAAACGTATGCCTTATGATGAAGATTTCACAGTTAGGAGATGATACCGTTAGATTACATTTCGTTCCTTTCTCCCTTAAGGACCTAGCTAAGAAATGGCTATACAGATTAGCAGTAGATTCTATCACATTGTGGGATGATTTTGTCAAGGCCTTCTTAAAGAAATTCTACCATATCCACAAGATCACTCTCATTAGGAAGAACATCGTGCAGTTTAATTAATAACTTAATGAACCATTTTGGAGATACGTTAAATGTTTCAGAGACCTCCTTGCCCAATGTCCTCATCATGGCATAGAAAATGGCGACAGTGTCAATTTTTATGATGGTTTAGACTACCAAACCAAGACCCTCTTAGAAACCATGTGCCAAGGAGGATTCTTTCAAAAGGATGAATACCAAAAGCGGGATTTATTTAAGGATTTAGCTGAGAAAACCATCCAATGGGAACCAACTTTCGAAAAGTTTAGGACACTAATCCTATCTCTTCAAAAGGAGGTCTCCATTCCATCGAATCAACCATAGCTACTGAAGCTAGAATTTCCAACCTACCGAGAAGGCTGAAACTTCTTGAAACAAAAGAACCCGTTTCAGTAAACCAAGTGAACCCTAACCCAATTTTAAATCCGGGTTGCACTTACTGTCAAGACATGAACTATGTGTATGAGGAGCGTTTGATTTTTCATGCTCAGCAAATGTTGCCAAGCCGATGAATGTGGCCTTTTCAAGGCTCCACAGTAATCCGTACGCACCAACGTATAATCCTGACCGAGAAATTACCCGAATTTTTCATGGAGTCAAAACAACCATGACCACTCAGGGTCAAATGGTTCCAATCATCAAACCAGTTTTCCCAATTATCATCATAATCCTTTCAATCATCAATCCAATTTTTCTAATTATCAACACGATTTTTCCCATCAAGCTCCACAGTCATCCTACCAAAATCCTCTACTTGGAAGGAGACTAACCAACATGGAGAAAACTATGGAAACGCATATGAAAAACCCAGAGTCCCTCATACAAACCATGTAGAACAACCACACGCAAGCCATAGCGAGGTTAGATGTTCAAATGAGTCAACTAACTAAATCACAAAGTGAGAGGCCCAAGGGTACTTTACCCAGTCAACCATTAACGAACCCTAGAAACTCTTACAAAGCTTATGTGACTAAGGATCAATAGTTGAATTAATGCAATGTTTGTTCATACATTGAGGTCAAGTAAGAAAGTTGATAATCAAGTGTCAATGCCACCCAATCCCATTTAGCATAACCAAACACAAGCATCCACCTCTCTAGCTCCATTCCATCCAAATCTAACGAGTTTTAAAAAGACAAGTTAGCCAATCAGGTACACAAGCCTATATTACCATTTTCAAATAGACTTAAATCAAACAAACAAAATGCACACATGGATAAGAAAATTAAGATATTTGGTCAAGTGAAAATTAATGTGCCACTTCTTGATGTGATCCAACAAGTCCCGTCATATGCCAAATTCTTAAGGACATGTGTACCAAGAAGATAAAGACTAATGTATCCAAGAAAGTCTTCTTAGCCACTAATATTAGTGAGCTACTGTCAGGAATCCCTATCAAGTACAAGGATCCCAGTTGTCCCACCATTGCTTGTACAATAGGGCAAGCCGAAATTAGTCGTGCACTACTTGATTTGGGAGCAAGTATCAACTTGATCCCTTTCTCAGTTTCTTAACAACTTGGGTTGGGCGAGCTTAGTCCAACTCGAGTCACTATCAACTAGCTGACCGATCAATGAAAGTTCAAAAGGGGAAAATTATGTAAATCACTTTGGGGGGGTGAATAGGTGATGTGCTAATCAAATGCCAAATAATACAAAATTAAAAACTTATTATGCAAACTAAAACTATCACACAACGTATAACCAAAGAGTGAAGCCAAATTTCTAGTGAAAGACTCTGAACTTTTCCTCAAGATTCCTCTAGACTAAGAGTTGAGGTGCTACTATAGCTCTCTTGGTTCAATACTAGTGTGAGCATAAACACAATATCAAGCACCTAAGGAATAGGCAAGGAATAAGAGCAAGCAAGATATTAAACAATCTCAAGCATATATGACAATTAAGCACAAGTAAATATCAAGCATATAAAGATGTAAACAATAAGAGCATGCAAGATATAGACACAAGTGAGTTGAGAGAGAGATAAGCAATCGTAAACACGAGAGAATTATTTCAAGGTTCGAGCCACTTGCTCTACATGCCCGCCTTCACCACCATGAAAGATTTTCACTAAAAAATGATCCCGCAAGATTATTCGGTGCCACAACACCTACAACGAGACCCCTCAAGAACTCTTGGACCCGCAAGTCCCTTACTTGTTCTCGCAAGAACAACACACGCGAACCCGCAAGCTCACCGAGACCGCAACCTCTACAACTCCTCCAAATACAAAGGTGGAACACTTTGGTGATTACTTCTCTTGATCACCAACAAATACTCTCACAATAAGGATCCTACTAGGATTAGATATAGCAATGAAAGGGCTCAAGTTTGTGTGAGAAAACTAGATAGATTTGAGAGAGAAAAGCTCAAGAAAATTATTTTGAAAAATACAAGAGAAGCACTCTTGAAAACTCTATTTTGATATGTAAATGAAGCTCCTAAAACTTGTTGAGAAAACTCTGTTGAAGATAGGAAAATAAGCTCTTGAAAATTTCTTAAAATCTTACCCAAAAACTGGCCCATTTATAAAGACAGCAAAAAAGTGGCCTTGGGTTCAGAAATTAACCTATCATTTTTAAGACCATTGGGGTTGTCAGCCGACCGCCCAATCGACTGCACCCAAATATCAGAGAGTCATAACTCTCTATCAGTCAACCGCCCGGTCGATCGAGCCAAACCCGAGAGCGGGCTTGAACTAGCCGGTCAACCGGTCGATCGACCGCCCAATGGGCTCCTGTCAGTGTGCACGTCGGTCGACCGAGCTAGCCTTCAGTCGACCGGTTGGTTGATCGCAAGTAGCCCAAAACCACATTTTCAACATCTTTTTAAATTCATTTTAAATACCATAAAATAAGTTCATTGAAATACTATAAAGTACAAATATGTGTGATAAAAAAGCAACACATATTACAAATATGTGAACTATTTTTGCGACATAGAAATTAAAGATAGACCAAAATCGGTATTTTCAAAAAACCAACTAATAAATGAAAATTCAATTTTTCTGTAAACTTATATAAATACAAAAACAAGATGATTTCAAGCATACTGTATATAGATAGAATACAATACACATAATAAATGATATATACTTTTTTTTACAATAAAAACCAAAATAAGTTTTGATAAAAATAAAACTTAAATACATGAACTAGATACATTAAAATAAGTTATCTAAGCATATGAAGTATAAATGCATATGGATGAAATCCAATATACATATAAATCATGTAAACTTGTTCTAATGAAATATATTCATGAAGCCGAAAGATGTATTCTTGAAACTCAAAACCAAAACGGTTAAATCAAAAACTAAAGCTATTTAGCACGAAAGATAATATAAATATTTTTTGTGCATGTGTGTATGAGTTTGAACAATCCACAACTAATCTATTCTTTACATTTTATCCTAAAATAAAAATCTTAAACTTATAAATATAGACTCAAGTCTTCTTGAAAATCTTCTCTTAAAATCTTCTTCTCCATCTCGACTTGATCCAAACTTGATCCGTGAGCTAGACTTTTCTTTGAGTACTTGATGCGATCTTGAAGCGCGAGCTCTTAAATCAACATGTGATAGCTTCAAACTTGACTTCGAATCTTTTATTAAAGCTATCATATGTTAACGAGACTACAAGACAATACCAATAATGACAAACATACTATTGAGAGATAAGAGTTCAAAGATAATTTCTCGATTAAAGAAAAGTAAAAAGAAAGGGAATCGTGTACACTTGCCTGATGTCGTTGGAACCTGATTTTCCGTAACTACAACGGCTCTGGTTAAAATTCACAGCCTAAATATTGCGTGAATTAATTAGAGACTTGATATGTTCTTATTCAGTGATAAGTTAAATAAGAAAGTAATTTTTACTATTTATTATAATTTTGGTTAGTTAATATTTCAAATAATTCAATTTTTTTACTTTTAGCAACCATTTAAAAATATACTTTCATGATAAAACACATGCATAAACTAATAAATTGATTTTACTGAATTATAAATTTTCTATTTTTTGTGATATTTAGAAATTTATTGGGAATTTTTTTAATAAATGATTATTAAATAATAATTACAAAAAATATTTAATTTCATGTTATTCTAAGTAATATTACTCTCAAAATAATTTTACTAATTTCCAAATTTAGTTTGTTGTTTTCTGTGAATTTTCTGGAATTTTCTGATATTTCTTATTTTTCTGAATTAAAATAAGCCTAAAAATCAATAAAAAGCTTAACGGGTCTGTTTGCTACAGTAACGGGTGCTACATTGTTGGGTCTAGGCCTGCTACAGTAACATTGTTACAGTAAAATTTCTAAATACATATATTTTAAATATGATTTTCTTTTCCTTTTTATTTTTCCTTTCTTTTTCCGTTTTCCCTTTTCCTTTTTTTTATATAGGGGTTGGGTTCAACTGGGTCTGTGGCCAGACCTGCCGGCCTGGCGGACCAGACCTAGCCCAGGCCAGGTCTGGCTGGGCTGGCCAAACCAGGCCAGGTCTCGGCCTGGCCTGGCTCGGCCTGGCCCTGGTCCTGGCCGAGAGCAGCAGCAGTTGCTCTCAGCCAGAGGCTGAGAGCAATAATAAGTTTTTTATTAATATAAAACTTTAAAAATAAATTAAAAATCATGATAATTAGGAAACATGTCTTAGATGTTCCTATATATTTTTGTTAGAATTTTAAAATAAGTTTTTCATGGTTTGAAATTAGTGATTCAACTAATGCATGCTACATGTTTGACGAAATGTCAACAAGTACTAAAATCTACAATAATGTAAATTAACTTACTCGGAACGCTTTCTTTCAGTCTAATTCTTCTTCCTCACATCCAGCACCTCAGAGTCTTGGGAGAGAAAGACGGTGTACCCATGCTCACTCAAGGGGTGCTAGCTTGCCCGGTCTCCGATGGAGTTCATCAGAGAAGATGGAGAACGTCGATGGACCGTGGAGCTCGCCGAGCAGGATGGCGGAGGTCGACGGAGAAGGGGGGCATTAACGGAGGCTCATCGGAGTGCCGCGGAGGAGATCGAGAAGTCGCTGCGCCGGCGAAGGAAAGCACAACAATGCGTGGCTCTCAGGAATGGTCGACGGAACTCGCCGAAGGGGATGGATCATGAAGTCGAGTCAGGGGAAGGTAGGATGGCGGTGATGGTGGCGGCCTGAGGAGGATGCGTGGTTTGTAGGGCCAAGTGAAGTTCGACGCGCGTCGAATATAGGGAGGCCGCGGCTCAGTTAGAGATGGGAGCTTGGTGTTGCCAGCAGCGGCTCACGGTTGGGTGGTGCCGCGGTGGCTTCCTCGAGGTGTTGGTGGTATGCGGCAGTAAGGGAAAGGATCTAGGCTAGAGATAGAGAGAGTAGAGCTCGTGCTCGAGGTTGCGTCGTGAGTTCAGAGGAGAGATCCAGACTTGTATTTATAGATCTAGGCTAGAGAAAGAGAGAGTATGTAAGAGAGAGGGAAGCGCAGGTTGAGGGCATGGGGGATGTGGGTGCATGGATGAGTGTGCGAGATAAAGATGACGGGTGGAGGACGTGGGCGAGAAGTGGGGAAGAAGTGGAAGACGTGGGATCAGAGTGGGCGCTGCACGGTGAGAGAAGAAGGGGGAAAACATCTAAAGTTAAATATAACGTGTAAGGTTTTTGCAGCGCCGCTAATGTGGCAAAGTGGTCTGGGCATTAGGATATGTGGGCGGTGGCCATGGTTCGAATCTGAGAATAAACAATCTAGTGCTTTGGTTTTTATTTAATTTGAAAGAATAAAGGGTAAGTAAAAAGGGTTAAATACATATGGTTACTATTTCACACAAAAACCCATGAAGTTATAATGGTTGGTGTATTCACCACCTTTATTGTGGGCCACAGGTTCGAACATAGTATATGGGTTTTGTGTTCTAAATTCATTTTTTTTTTATTTAAATTTCATTCTTTTCTTTTTAAATAAATATTTAGGCATTATTTTATTGGATTAAAATCTATTAATTTAGGAAAATCCTAAAAAATTCTCAAAAATAGAAGATGTCATCCTAAATATTGTTGTGAAGTCAGATCTCTAAAATTCATCCCCGATTATTAATTAAAAATTTTAGAGTCAGTCCGTGACATTGATCGACCCCGAGCTGAGATTCTGCTCCAATAATTTCCTAAAATTTTCAAAAAATTTAGAAAAATTCAAAATAATTAACTCTACTATCTTGAGTTGAAATAGCCTTAACCCAGCTATCAAGATGATTAAATCAGCATCAGATACCAGTATTGACATACGTATATTAGGAACCAAGGGTTACAATCCTACCCACCTATAAAAAGAATTTTGTCCTCAAAATTCAGCCAGGCATTGACATATGAATCGAAACTGCATCTGTGTGAGTTAGGATTGTCCCTGATCTGCAGTCGTGTTAATATGATATAACTCAATACCAAGTCAACCATGAGTCATGATCTAACATATTCATCACCATAAGTCCACAGATCGAATTGACTTCTAGAGTTCATAATCGATCATTCTTAATATCAGTTTAGTCCTCTGATCCACTATAATCATGTTCATCTGATAAGATTACTCCCACCATATATAGGTCAAATACTTAAGGTTATCTGTAACCATACTCCACAGGTTTATTCTTTTAATTCTTTTGTTCTACTCTGATCACATTGGACAAGAATTTCAAATATCTCAATTACGTTACCTTTCTTGTAACATCTCTCCAAAATTAGATTATCTCTAAGATCACCACATATTGCTCAAATAATAATTGCCTCTAGTTGTTATTTCTTAAAAATCCTAAAAATCTCAAATCCTCAAGTACATGTTTTATACGGGTCCACAATATCACAGTAACACAAATCTCAGTTCACACCATCACTACTAGAAGAACATTAGTCAAGATAGCAATCACTGATGGAAACTCTCACTCAATAGTCAATAACTATAGAGTCCTCAAAAAATATGCCAATAGTATTAATTAGTCCTTGTCTTATCCCTCAATATAGATTTCAGATTAATCTTTATAATCTTGTTGTTATAATTCTGCTTGGTGTCCTCAAAGTAGAGTTTAATATTCATTGATAGAAATCCAGATATATCTATCTCTTTCTTAAATCTATGATTCCTCAATCAAAAGATCACAGGATTCTCAAATTATCAGGGTATTCTAATTACAATATTCTTAAGAGTCATAGGATTAACTCAAAAACCTCAAACTATGATAGACATTCTTAAAATATTACTTATATTTGAGAACTTCAAGATTCTAACCTTTAGAAACTAAATCCAAGCAATCTAATCCAAGGTATAGTCATATTTTGCCCAAGGCAATGATTCCATTTATTGATCCGATTATCACTCCAAGATCCATATCCCCAAATTCAAATATATTGATATAATTTGACCATTATTTTATCCAGACATGATTATTATCTTAAGTCCACCATCTTACTATGATTCCCTTATAGACATGTATCTTAAAAGTTTCAGATCCAAAATTTCTTATAAAATTAACTGGCAGATGATTCGACAATGATCCTCTCAATTATTCTTCTTTGTCCAAATAATCAGGTTAAGTCCTCAATATATCTATCCTAAATTTAAACCAAGAATTGTCTAACCAGACATGATCAAGCAGGACAGACTAGATATGAAGACTACATGGATGGAATAGTCACATCAGGGTGACGGTTCAAGGGTTTCCAAGGATCGATTGTACAAGTATGGAGTCAGAGAAGGTAGTCAATGACTGTTTACTCAGATAATTTCGTGGATGATTATCATATGTGTGGCCTAATTGCATATATGGCATATAACTAACCTGCTCTGATACCAACAAAATTATGTCACGCCCCACTTCCTAAATACGGAATACGAGTACGTGATGATGGCCAGCAGATACTCATGAAGAGTGAAATCTCTTCCATGAGTACCTTAGGCTGTTAATAACAAGCAGGATAGCACATATATGCATATACAACCAAGCGCAGAGATAAAATCACATATATGAAAAACTAAAATATAAACAATATCATCCACTATATCTGAATAAAACAAGTCAAGAAAGAAAATTGAACTCACCAGAGAACAGCTGAAACAGAATATGATCTACGAACAACTCTTTATACCGGCTTCCTGATCTAAATACTGAAAAATATAATAAAGTTCTGTCAGAAGCGGACCAGCAAGAGCACACAAAGTGAAGAGAACAATAAAAGAGAGAATATGAAAATGTAGTAACAATAAGTAGGACGTAAGCATAATATGTTTGGCAGTATCAAGAACTGAAAGTAATAACAATAACAGGAATAATCAGGAAGATAGATCATGTACAATAAGATCGTGCATGCATGATGTGACATATATATAATGAACATGAGATGTCCTGAATGAGTAACTGTTGTGTAGTATAATCACGAGATCACAAGAATATGAGATCACAAGATAAAATAACATGGTAGGCCCAGAAACATCATGTAGTCAATATAATGCATGTCACAAGAGTCTAATGTATCTGTATCTTAAAAATATATGTCAGGTACTAGATCACTGAAGATAATGCAGGATATGATACAAGTGTATATATCTAGCATGTTTTATTACCCTAACTAATGCAACCATCATATGCCCCATCCTATAGGACAACTGCATATCAAACAAGTGATGTGTTAGTAGATCCTGATAGTAGGGAGAAACAGTTCACTGTACTCAGGTATCATGTAACATGTAATAACAGGAGCGTGCATAAATAACAAGATCACGTGTGGCATCAAAACCCGCAAGGAGTCGCCCTTCCGAGCACACCTCCCTAGATTTTCCCTACAGTCTCCCCCAGTAACCCCGGCTAGGTTAATTTTATTAATTAATCAAATGCAAGATAATGTGTGATTCAGTGTAACAAGATCAAGAATCGGTATCAAGAACACCAGCATTAGATAGTGAACACAATGTGTATCAAGATCACGAGATAATATGACCAGTGACAATATTAAGTAACAAATATATAGCTGTGCAAGTGATACCAGATACATGCAAAATAGTGCAAGTGATGTCAGATAAATACAAAGTAGTGCATGTGATGCCAGTGTCATATAATCCAAAGGTCATAATAAGTCAGTCTTGATCATATGTCCATAATCTAATAAGTATCCTCGAATAATTTCTCAAACTATAAAAGTTGATTTCCTCAATTAATTTTCAGTAAATCAGGATCACAATATCAATCGATATACAACCTTAACTATCAATCTTGCCTCATTATTATCCAGTTATCCTCAAGATCTAGATCAAAGTATTTGTCATGATCAGTAAAAATTTCATGTCAATAAATCAGTCTACCATATACAAGTAATCATGCCAATTTAAGTTTGTTGCATGCATGAACGAGATGCAAAACATGATACATAAGACAATATAACCAAATCATGAAATAATATCAAAACAGAAGAATTGTCTGTGTAATCAGAGAAAAGAGAGGTTAACGGGACTACGAGACAATACCGATAATAACGAACATACTATTAAGAGATAAGAGTTCAAAGATAATTTTTGATTAACAGAAAAGTCTAAAGAAAGGGAATCGTGTACACTTACCTGATATCGTTGGAACCTGATTTCCCATAACTGCAACCGGCTCTGGGTAAAATTCGCGGCCTAAATATTGCGTGAATTAATTAGAGACTTGACATGTTCTAATTCAGTGATAAGTAAAATAAGAAAGTAATTTTTACTATTTATTATAATTTTGGTTGGTTAATATTTCAAATAATTTAATTTCTGACTTTTAGCAACCACATAAAATTATACTTTCATGATAAAACACATGCGTAAACAAATAAATTAATGTATTGTATTTATATTTTACTGAATTATGAATTTTATATTTTTTGTGATATTTAGAAATTTATTGGCAATTTTTTAATAAATGATTATTAAATAATATTACAAAGAATATTTAATTTCATCTTATTCTAAGTAATATTACTCTCAAAATAATTTATAGATTTCCAAATTTAGTTTGTGATTTTTTGTAAATTTTCTGGAATTTTCAGAGTTTATTTCTTATTTTCTAAATTAAAATAGCCTAAAAATCAATAACAAGCTTAACGGGTCTGTTTGCTGCAGTAATGGGTCTGCTACATTGTTGGGTCTGGGTCAGCTACAGGAACATTGCTACAGTAAAAATTTTAAATACATATATTTTAAATATGATTTTCTTTTCCTTTTCTTTTCCTTTCTTTTTCTCTTTTTTCCCTTTTTCTTTTTTTTATATAGTGGCCGGGTTCGGGTTTGTTACAGACCCGAATAGGGTCTGTTGGCCAAACCCACTGGCCTGGTAGACCAGACCTGGCGCAGGCCAGGTCTCGGCCAGGCCTGGCTCACGGCCAGGCCCTGGTCCTGGCTGCTCTAGGCCCTGGTCCTGGCCGAGAGCAATAACAGGTTTTTTTTGAATAAATTAAAAATCATGATAATTAGGAGACATGTCTTAGATTTTCCTATATATTTTTGTTAGAATTTTAAAGTAAGTTTTCATGGTGAAATTAGTGATTTAACTAACGCATGCTACATGTTCGACGAAATGCCAACAAGAACTAAAATCTACGATAATGTAAATAAACTTACTCGAAACCCTTCCCTTCAGTCTGATTCTTCTTCCTCACATCCAGAACTTCAGAATCTTAGGAAAGAGAGACGGTGTGCCCATGCTCACTCAAGGGGTGCTAGCTTGCTCGGTCTCCGATGGAGATCGTCGGAGAAGACGGAGAACGTCAATGGGCCGCGGAGCTCGCCAGGCAGGATGGCGGAGGCCGACAGTGAAGGCGGACGTTAATAGAGGCTCACCAGAGTGCCTGCGAAGGAGATCGGGAAGTCGCAAGCTCTGATGCGCTGGCGAAGGAAAGCACAGCCATGCGTGGCTCTTGGGAATGGTCGGCGGAGCTCACCGAAGGGGATGGATCATGAAGTCGGGTCATAGAAGGTGGGACAGCAGTGATGGTGGCTGCCTAAGGAAGATGTGTGGTTTGTAGGGCCAAGTGAAGCTCAATGGCGCGTCGAATATAGGAGGTCGCAGCTCAGTTGGAGATGGGAGCTTGGTGTTACCGACAGCGGCTCACGATTGGGTGGTGCCGCGGTGGCTTCCTCGGGGTGCTGGTGGTATGCGACAGCAAGGGAAAGGTCTACATGCGCAGAGGAGGAAGAGGAGTAGAGCTCGTGCTCGAGGTTGTGTCGTGAGTTCAAAGGAGAGGATCCAGACTTGTATTTATAGAGCTAGGCTAGAGATAGAGAGAGTACATGAAAGAGAGGAAAACGCAGGTGCAGGGTGTGGGGGACGTGGGTGCATGGGTAAGTATGCGAGATAAAGAGGACGGGTGGAGGACGTGGGAGAGAAGTGGGGAAGAAGTGGAAGACGTAGGATCAGAGTGGGCGATGCATGGTGAGAGAAGAAGGGGAAAACATCTAAAGTTAAATATAATGTGTGAGGTTTTCTGCTACACGCCAATGTGGCAAAGCGATCTAGGCGTTACGATGTGTGGGCGGTGGCCAATGGGTTTGAATCTGAGAATAAACAATCTAGTGCTTTGATTTTTTTTAATTTTGAAAGAATAAAGGGTAAGTAAAAAAGGGTTAAATATATATGGTTACTATTCCACACAAACCCCATGAAGTCATAATAGTTGGTGTATTCACCACCTTTATGGTGGCTCACAGGTTCGAACAATAGTACAGGGGTTTTGTGTTCCAAATTCATTTTTATTTTTATTTAAATTTCATTTTTTTCTTTTTGAATGAATATTTAGGCATTATTTTATTGAATTAAACTCTATTAATTCAAGAAAATCCTCAAAAATTCTCAAAAATAGAAGATATCATCCTAAATATTGTTATGAAGTCAGATCTCCAAATTTATTCCCAATTGTTAATTAAAAATCTCAGAGTCAGTCCGTGACACCAATCGACCCCGAGTTGAGATTCTACTCCAATAATTTCCAAAATTTTTTAGAAAATTCAGAAAAATTCAAAATAATAAGATAATATCTTGAGTTGAAATAGCCTCAATCTAGTTATCAAGATGATTAAATTAGCATCAGATACCAGTATTGACATACGTATATTGGGAACCGAGGGTTACATTTCTATACTTGTACACTGCACTAAACTGAATTAAGGGCTTGTCCTATAAGCAAGATAAAGTTGGGAAGTCATTACCCTCCCTTAGCCCACAAATAATCTCCTCACTCACTAACCCAAGCCTAACTAAAACTGAGTAGACATTGGCCCTAGGAACATCTCGGACTCAATAAGAGTACTGACCTAAGGGTTTCGGAAGTTGATTAGAATTTGACTCTTACCAAATCGGTGTCAAAGGTTGAGGATTGAGGGGTAAAACCCAGAAGGCTGGTGGTTTGGCTTAATTAGGCCCATTGCTTTTAAGCACGGATACCTTCCACCATCTTGCCCCTACCTGGCTGATTAAGTTGTTGTCAGATTTGGTAATATACGCCTCGTGGACAGTCTAACCAGTTAAGAGTCGTTTAGGTCTAAGGTCTACCCTAACTTAGGTTAGATTTTTTCTTTTTATTTGTTTATTTTTTTGTTTTTCTTTGTTTGTTTTTGACATTTCTTATGTATATGGCTTATAACAATAATTTTCCAATTTTAATAGTAATCCATTTTACACCCCAGCCTCTTTTTTGGATATTACCAATGTGGCATATCAACCAATCTAATGTGCATAATTAGTCTTATCTGAATCAATACATACCCCAGTCTCAATACTATGCAAGACTGAAATAATTATCATTACTCTTCACAGGGCCAATGAGGAAACAACTCCCCCAAGTCATATTGTCAACCACCTTACCAACACCCAGCTTCATATACTCCTTCTCCTGAGCAACCATTAGAAGAACCAATTGACTGAGAAAAAAGGGGTGGAAGCCTTAGAAGAGCTAGAACGATGAATTCAAATTCTATACTCAAATTTCATCAAAGTTTTCAAATCTTAGATCCTTATTCTATTTTTCAAGAAGAACATATCGACTTAGAAAAGAGTATAGAATCCATGATTCAATTTCAAAGTGATCCACTCGATATGATAGAAGCAAGACTTAGTCTATTAGAAAACATGCGTAAGAATAAGGAAACTCTCCCTACCCATCTTTAACTATTCTCGACACTTCTAGCCATATTGATGAAAACTAAGAATCACGCTATCTTGAAGACTTTGAACAATATTCAATTACACCACAAAACCTTGAACTTGACCAATATCAACCCATTGATGAATTGGCGAGTTTTCATTTTAATAGATTGAACTTGATTATGAATGTCACCCGATTCTCAACTTTGTGATTCAGTTCCCATCTTCAAATCTATGTTGACTCAGGTATTCACAATTTGGACCAATTTCCCGAGCCAACATTTATTCCTGTACCCATAGATTTAGAAATTGAATCACCAATTTTTGATAGTCACATTCTATTATTGAGAAAAGAATGTGAATTTCAATTCTTAGATTTGGACTCAACTCTTGAACCAAAATTGACTCTCGAACACAAAGTTAATTTTTCGAGTTAGTATTAATTCCTGAACCTATCATTCTTGAGCCTAAGTCAACCATTCCACCAAGTCACATTCTTTTGTTGGACATAGGTATAGACCATGATGACTCTGTAATGATTTTCTAAGACTGGTCATGTAAAGAGAATAAGTTTCATGACAGGATCTTCATGATCCTATTCATATTGGGGACTATAAATATGTAAATAGAAAAGAGGTCAATAAAAGTGAGTTCCGTGAACCACCACATTATCTGATTAGGTAGCAACGCTTGACCCAATCAGACCACCACCAGAATTACTCTTCAAACCTTTTGAAAGATCATCTTGTCCAAAGCCTTCTCTAAGTTTTCAATTTTCTTTAAATCACTTCCTTACTCTCCATTCTCTTTTTAGCATAAAAAACACCAACACTATTCTCTGCTTTTTAAACAATAACACTGAAAAGCTTTCATCGCATTCCTCCTCATGGACACGACTCGTTAGCCTAAAGCTAGATGGTAATTCTCACTGCATTTACTTGCAATCAATTTTGGACACGACCACCACCATAAGGTAATAGTTTCCTTCTCCTTCTTCTTTTTCATGCGTTTATGCATTAATTCATACATTGAGGACAATGCATGAGATAGGTGTGGGGCAGGGTTCTAACATAACTTAGATTTTTCTTTTATTATTATTAAAAAAATTCTTGACTTTTAAAAACCTTTTTGAAAATAGAAACAATATTTCGACATATTGTTTTGTAAGAAATTAAGTAAATTTTAAGGAATAGGAGAATCATAATTAGAATTTCTTATAGTTGGTCAAAATAAGATTATTTGTTTGATTTCCAAGGTTACAAAAAAATTTTGAAAAAGTAAATTAGTCTTGATTTTTTTTACTTGGTGAAATATGCATGCTTGATACACTTAAACATTTAGGGTTCAAAAACAAAGATTCTTATGCCTTATTAAAAAAAATAAGAATATATATATACTCTAATTAAGCTGGGTATTTGTGTGATTGCACACATTTATTGCATTATTCTTTATTACATTTCACATTTATAATGTAATAAATCTGCTAAATTCTTTATCTTAAATGTCTATTTTGCAGAAGATAATCATGAGGAGAAAGAGGATAAAATCAAAAAAATATCAGTTAAATTAAGATTTAACTAGATCTATTTGGTTAGAGGAGGATGATCCCAAATTCAGTTGGTTAAATTTGGTTTTTAGTGAATCAGGTGGTTAAAGCTAAAGATCAACTGAGATAACGTCAAATACAGAGTCCAAATCCAAAGGGATAAATGGATAGAGAGAAGATCAACGGATGAGATGAAGCAATTCTGACTCAGATTCTGGCTGGATATATTTTAGTATTTGAATCATAACTTTCTCTACAAGAACTCCAATCTAATAATTCAAGATGATCCAGAAAAAGAACTTAAAGAGTTACAACTCTTAAGTTGATCATTATTTCTAATTTTGTCACTTGATATGTTATATTTAGCAATCAATATGTCAATAAGCTGCAGATCAAAATTGAATATCCATATCAAATCAAGTTTGGAGATAAGGGAAGGATTCAAATTCAGAAATAGCCAGCTTCCCTTATCTTCATACTCCTCTACCCTCTGCATTTCTTCTATAAATACTTGTAATCTCAAAGGCGAAAGGGAAGGACCAAGCAGAGAGCAGAACTTAGGCTAATTTATAGTTTATAACTTAGGTTTTTAGTTTTCTTTATGTAATTTTCATTTTATTTATGTAACTGAGAGGAGAGGAGACTTTCTTGGAGGAATGAGAGCAAGTTTGTACTAAAGGTGACATCCTGTAAGTGATCTTTTCTTCCATTGTTATTTGAATCGAATTGAGGTTTTCTTTTCTTTTCTATTCTTATTTTTGTTCGCTTCCCTCTTTTGTGTTTGTGGATCCAAATGTAACCGATAGCCTCGAAGTTGCCTTGTCCTTACAAGTGTCATTGATGGCTTACGGTGATGGATATCCATTTCTATGGTAGTATAGGTTGCCCCTTCATTTTATAGTGTAAATTGGAAATAGGGAAGATCTCATCTGCCATGCTTCACTCGCTCTTAAGTAAAGGTACATCGTCGATACAGGTAAAGAGTAAGCAGGCGCCGAAGAGGTAAGTATGTTTTTAAGTTTAGTTTTTCTTTCTTTTCTTGTAACTTTTAGTGTAGATCACCAACACTATAATCACCCAAATCTCTTTCACTCTTTCAATTTCTTTGTACATATCACTTCTATTTTCTCCATCTTCTCTATCTATCACTTTCTTCCTAACTTAATTATAACTATTTTTCATTTTCCTTTTAAAAACTAAAAGAAGATCTTTAACCATTCTTTGTAGTATATAAAGAGAACTTACTAAAAAGCTTCCATCGCTAGTCCCTCCTTGTGGATCACGACTCGCATAGCCACTTGCTATAGCAGTAGAATTGAGCACCTTGCACTACTATTTTAAAGGTTCTAAAATTCTGTATTTTGTGTATAGGTCCAAACTCAATCAAATTTTGGCGTGTTGCTGGGGAGGGACGATAAATAATTCTCTTTAAAGTTACATTTTTGTTTACTTTCTTCTTGTTTTTGGTGTACAGATTTAACAATAAGGAATTTTTGCTGCAGTGGACATATAAGTGGCCCTGGACTCTGTTCAAGAAAGCAGAGCTCAGAAGCCCTCAGATTTGCTACATTCTTGTGGCAATCTGAGTGAACTACTAACATGTATCTTCTGCAGGTTGGCTGAATTGCATAGTGTTGGCCCAAAGGCCTATCACTCTAGTTTTGATGATGATCAACTCATGTAGTTATAGTACTAATGATCTTGTTTAATTAGTGACAGATTCTTTATCAAGATCTTAGTAGGTGCAAAGCTCAACAAAGGATATATTGTCAAGATTTAGAGCTTGCATGATGTGATCCAAGGAGCTTTTGGATCAAGCTTGGACCAAGTCAAGAAGATGAGAAGCCTTCAAGGGAAGACTTCAAGAAGATGAAGACTTGTGTCTAGGTATAAGATTTTTATTTGTTTTAGATAAAAATGTAAAGGATAGATAGTTGGTGGATTGCTCAAGTCTATATCACACACACACTCTTGATAGAACTCTTGATAGAATGATTTTCATAAAAGATTTTCCTAGTTAAGAAAAGATTTTTATTTGTGATAAAATACAATTTGGTTTTTGGTATTCATGTATACATATCTTATATCCAAAACCATGTTTAGAGCCTTATGTCAAAAACTAGATATTCATCTTATTTGTGTAGTGGATCATATCCATACACACTGTGCTTTAAAAGTATATCTTGTTTTTGTATTTGATGAGATTTTCCTTATGACAAAATATCTACTTTGGGTTTTGGTAATTTCTTATATACATATCCTTTAACCAAAACAAGTTTAGTGCTTTATGTCAAAAACTAGATATTTCATCTTGATTGTGTGGTGGATCATATCCATACACACTTTGCTTTATAAGTTCAAATATCTTGTTTTTGTATTTTGTGAAGTTATGGAAAAACAAGTTTTAGAAAAACATATTTTTATAAAAACAGTTTTTATTTTGATTGAAACTATTCTTCTGGATTTACTGTGAATTTCTGGGATTTTATTAAGCCAAAAGACCAATCCTTAATCCCTAATTTCTGGTTCTGCCAGTTCTGATTTTTTCAGAACTGACAGAGGCCGGTCGACCGGGTCGGTCGACCGGACGTGCACAACGTGCACGCCAGTGTGCACTGGAGAACGGTCGACCGGGCCGGTCGACCGCTTCAGAGAGCTTGGCTCTCGGGAAATATCGGTCGACCGGGCCGGTCGACCGACAGAGAGTTACTCTCTTCTCCAGTTGCGCGGTCGACCGGGCCGGTCGACCGGAGGCTGCAACGGTCGGATTTTTGACCGTTGCCGGTCGACCGGACCGGTCGACCGGTAGCTCTGACAGAGCCCAACGGTCAGATTTTTCTGGCCTCTATAAAAGGGGGTTTTGTCATTGTTTTGAGCCAAGATTTTAGGAGAGCTTTTGTCCAGTTATTTCCATTCTTTTAGCAGAGTTTTCTCCACAAAATAGAGTGCCAATATTCCTATCAAAAGGATTTTATCAAGAGAGTGTTTATTGTGATTTCTTGAGTTTTCCATCAAAAGTTCTTCCTTGATTTCTCACACTACACTTGAGCATCCATTGAGCTATTTATCCTATAGGTGTTGTAGTGAGAGTTTTTGTAGGTGATCAAGTGTTTAGATCACCAAGATTTCATCTTGTACTTGAGGAGACGGGCAAGTGTGCTCGTGGTTGTTTAGGGTTCGGGTGCGAACTCTTGTAGCTTGAGGTGCGGCCTCGACGAGCCGGTGGGCTTGTGGTGTGTAAGGGACTTTGGAGTCCGAGGGCTTGTAGGTGTTGCGGCACCAAGGAGAGATCCGGTTGGATCGTGCATAGTGGAAATCCTTCGTGTGTCGAAGGCGGGGATGTAGAGCAAGTGTGCTCGAACCTCGAAACAAACCCTTTGTGTTTGCGATTGCTCACTCTTGCTCTCTTACTCTTTTTGTCTATTATATCTTGCATTACTTACATTGTATTTACTTTACATGCTTGATATACCCTTGTGCATATTTGATATATACTTGCGTGGGATTGTTGCTAACACTTGTATTCAACAAGAGAGCCAACGCGGCACCTCAACCCATTCAAGGGGAATCTAGAGGAGTTTGTCCAGAGCCTCGCAAGGGGAATTCGGCAACACTCTTGTGTTATACATAAGTGTTTAATTAAAAGAAGTTTAATTTGGTCATCTTAGTTTTAATTCCGCATTATTTGTTCATAAGTGACCATTAGATTAGCCATCACCTATTCACCCCCCCTCTAGGTGATCTTACAATTGGTATCAGAGCCAAGTGCTCTTGATTTGGGTCTAACAACCTAAGAATTAAAGATCCTCCTTTAGGCTAATCACAATATTTTTGTACACACACACCTCACCATGGACTTCATGTCACCACCCACCTTTGATATTCTTAACATCCAAACTTGGAAGGTTAAGATGTCATTGTACCTCAAGGCCTTAGGAATTCATGCTTATCTTGCTACTACTAATAATGATTATTGTTCAAATAGCAAGTACATTGAGGCTAATGCAAAAGCCCTTCATGCTCTTAAATGTACCCTAAATGATGATTATTTATCTAGGGTTTCTAACATTGAATCGGCTTTTGTAGCTTGGAACATCATCACCTCCCTTGGCGAAAAGGATCTATATTATGCCGGAGCGATTCGGACGTTGGAAGCGACATCTCCAACGTGTGCTACATGGTCCAAGGGGATAACCCCCTTGAGGTAACTACCGAATCCGAGGTAGAAGATGATAGTATGTCATATGATGAGCTCTCTACATTTTGTCAATTATTGCTTGAGAGATATGACATAATTAAGAAAGAAAATAAAATTTGAGAAAGAAAATTGATTGCATGGATATAGAAAAGATTCTTTTAAATCTAACATTGCATGCTTAGAAAAGAGAATAATGATTTGAAAAAGAATTTTGATTGCATGCTAAGAGAGAATGATTCTTTTAAAACTAAAATAGCATGTATTGAAAAAGAAAACAATATTTTGAAAAATGAGAATATTTCCTTGATGTCTAAATTGAATGTTTTATGTGAAGGAAATATGATTTTGAAAATAAGATTGATTTGGTGGAAAACAAAAGGAAGATGTTTTTCAAGAAAATAAATCTTGAAAAGAAAATTTGTGAAAAAGAAAAAGATTTTGTTTCACAAAAGAAAAAGAAAATTGTCTCTTCATCTCATCATGCTTTACATACCACCACTTATGAGATTGAAAATTTGAAAAATAAATTGATAATTTGAGCTCTAATTTGAGCTCATGTGCATTCAATCATACTAGATTGGAATCCTTGTTTCAAAAGAAACAAGTTCCTCATGCTCATGCACATACACATCATGCTCATGCTTATGTTGCACATCACGATCACAATCACACTCATAAGCATCATGATAGGGTGTACACTTGTACACATTGTGGTCGCAAAGGCCATTTAGCAAAATATTGTTTTGATAAGCATAACTTATATTTTGCTATGTCTAAAGGATTTTGGGTTCCTTATAATAAAGCTAACCCCAAAGGACCCAAGAAATATGGGTACCAAAACCCCCACCTTTTGCTTGTGATGTAGGTGAGGGCTCTCACAAAACGTGAGAGGGATGGTACCTTGGTAGTGGATGCACTTGGACATGATGGACATACTTTTGGTTGCATCGCTATCAAGGAGCTTTGGTGGATCAACCACCATGCTAGGAGCTTTGGAGTTGGTAACAATTTCTAAACTCCTATTTCATTTATGTACATGCTTGTTCATTCATAATATTCATAGCATGTTCATATTTTAAGATTTTATGTGCTTCATGTGGCATTTACATGCTTAAATGTAGAATGCGTCAAAACTTGCATTTATACATATATGTATAGTGAACTACAATTGACTCATATATTTGGACTTCATGCTCATTTGTATCCACTATATGCATGTGTATAGGCTAGTTTTGATGATTCGGTCATTTATACTTGTTATGCCTATCTTTTTACTTCATGTATATGTGTGTTTAATTCAAATCTAATAAATATACATGTATACCCGTGAGTCTCTAGCTTTCATGCAAATATTTGATAGACTCTTTTACAATTTTGGGATATGTATGTGTATTGTTAGATTTGTATAATTCATACATATACCATGAAGATTGTAGTTTTAATAAAATGATTTTGTTTTGATAACAATGATTTCGATGTGATTTGAGCTTCAATGACAACTTTCATGAAAATACTATTTACATAACCTTTGAACACTCATCTTTTATTCAAAATATATTTATGAGCTTTATGGACTATGAGTGCTTGGATTTTTATGTACTTAGTCTCATTCATGAAAAACATATGATTTGACATATTTGAAGGATCTTTAACTAGTTTTCAAAACAATTTATACTAGTTATGTATTCTTCAAATAGTTTTTGAGATTGTCACATGATTCAATTTTTTCTTAAAATTTAATGCTTCATGATTTGAATATTAGTTTATATGTTAGTTTTTGTCAACACTAGGATTTATACTTGAACATATCATGGGCCTCAAAAAGATCTATTAGTAAGTGTGCTTAAATGCTTATTTGAACCCTTGAAATGTACTTGTATTGCTTAGTTTTGATGATTCATACATATTTAAACTTATGTTCACCTTTGGATTTGATTTATGATCATGTGCCTTTTATTTCATGTATATGTGTGTTTTGCCAAACCTTAAAATATACATGTATAACTCTTGAGTCTTTTGCCTTCAATGCAAATCCATTCATATAGACTCACTTGAGTTTAAGAGATATGTATGTATATTTCATGTATTGTCAAAACATACATATATCTTGACATATAGATTTTGTTTTCAATGATTTAATAAAAATGTGAGATGATTTTGATGTTTATGATTTTCTAAGGAATATTGTACCTTATTGCCATTTTCATGATGCCATGTTTCACATAACATTAGTACACTCACTTCTTTTGAAACTATTTGGACTTTATAGATTAGAGTGTTTGAGTGTTTTGTGTTTCATTGCTATTTCATGAAAATCCTTAGATTTATTCCTTGATAGAAGGATTTCGTACTAGTTGTTAAACACTCTCATTTAACTAGTTCGAATTCTTCATGTGTTGTTAATGCTAAGCTTAATTCAAATCTTATTTTTCAAGCTTATGCATTAGATTTTAAAATGGTATCAACATTTTTTATTTTGATATCAAAGAGAAAATTCAAAATTTGTTTTGATAAAATAGAATTAATGATTTGTTTTTGATGAGAAAAATTCAACATTTTTGATTTGTATTGCCCCTCCTTGACTTCTTTATTTTTGACATAAAGAGGGAGAAAATTTGTTGATTTGATTTACTTTGAACCCTTTGTTGATGATTGACAAAAAGGGGGAGAAGTATTTGTGTTTTTGTTTTGATATATATGCATGATTTCCTTGCTTAAGGGGAGAAGTATTGTCCTTCTTACTTAAGGGGAATTAAGATTTGTATTCCTTCTTACTTAAGGGGAATTAAGATTTGTATTTATGCATATGTGTTTTGATTTATACAAATAGGAGTAAAAAGATTTTGATTTATGCTTGTTGCATCTCCATATTTGCATCCATATTCATGTGCTTCATGATCATATTTATTATTTATTTTGTATGCATGAGTTAAGGGGAGCTTCTTTGAAGCTTTACTTTAATCCATGCATATATAACTCCATGAGTTTTGTCATCATCAAAAAGGGGGAGATTGTTGGCCCAAAGGCCTATCACTCTAGTTTTGATGATGATCAACTCATGTAGTTATAGTACTAATGATCTTGTTTAATTAGTGACAGATTCTTTATCAAGATCTTAGTAGGTGCAAAGCTCAACAAAGGATATATTGTCAAGATTTAGAGCTTGCATGATGTGATCCAAGGAGCTTTTGGATCAAGCTTGGACCAAGTCAAGAAGATGAGAAGCCTTCAAGGGAAGACTTCAAGAAGATGAAGACTTGTGTCTAGGTATAAGATTTTTATTTGTTTTAGATAAAATGTAAAGGATAGATAGTTGGTGGATTGCTCAAGTCTATATCACACACACACTCTTGATAGAACTCTTGATAGAATGATTTTCATAAAAGATTTTCCTAGTTAAGAAAAGATTTTTATTTGTGATAAAATACAATTTGGTTTTTGGTATTCATGTATACATATCTTATATCCAAAACCATGTTTAGAGCCTTATGTCAAAAACTAGGTATTCATCTTATTTGTGTAGTGGATCATATCCATACACACTGTGCTTTAAAAGTATATCTTGTTTTTGTATTTGATGAGATTTTCCTTATGACAAAATATCTACTTTGGGTTTTGGTAATTTCTTATATACATATCCTTTAACCAAAACAAGTTTAGTGCTTTATGTCAAAAACTAGATATTTCATCTTGATTGTGTGGTGGATCATATCCATACACACTTTGCTTTATAAGTTCAAAATATCTTGTTTTTGTATTTTGTGAAGTTATGGAAAAACAAGTTTTAGAAAAACATATTTTTATAAAAACAGTTTTTATTTTGATTGAAACTATTCTTCTGGATTTACTGTGAATTTCTGGGATTTTATTAAGCCAAAAGACCAATCCTTAATCCCTAATTTCTGGTTCTGCCAGTTCTGATTTTTTCAGAACTGACAGAGGCCGGTCGACCGGGTCGGTCGACCGGACGTGCACAACGTGCACGCCAGTGTGCACTGGAGAACGGTCGACCGGGCCGGTCGACCGCTTCAGAGAGCTTGGCTCTCGGGAAATATCGGTCGACCGGGCCGGTCGACCGACAGAGAGTTAACTCTCTTCTCCAGTTGCGCGGTCGACCGGGCCGGTCGACCGAGGCTGCAACGGTCGGATTTTGACCGTTGCCGGTCGACGGGACCGGTCGACCGGTAGCTCTGACAGAGCCCAACGGTCAGATTTTTCTGGCCTCTATAAAAGGGGGTTTTGTCATTGTTTTGAGCCAAGATTTTAGGAGAGCTTTTGTCCAGTTATTTCCATTCTTTTAGCAGAGTTTTCTCCACAAAATAGAGTGCCAATATTTCCTATCAAAAGGGATTTTATCAAGAGAGTGTTTATTGTGATTTCTTGAGTTTTCCATCAAAGTTCTTTCCTTGATTTCTCACACTACACTTGAGCATCCATTGAGCTATTTATCCTATAGGTGTTGTAGTGAGAGTTTTTGTAGGTGATCAAGTGTTTAGATCACCAAGATTTCATCTTGTACTTTGAGGAGACGGGCAAGTGTGCTCGTGGTTGTTTAGGGTTCGGGTGCGAACTCTTGTAGCTTGAGGTGCGGCCTCGACGAGCGGTGGGCTTGTGGTGTGTAAGGGACTTTGGGAGTCCGAGGGCTTGTAGGTGTTTGCGGCACCAAGGAGAGATCCGGTTGGATCGTGCATAGTGGAAATCCTTCGTGTGTCGAAGGCGGGGATGTAGAGCAAGTGTGCTCGAACCTCGAAACAAACCCTTTGTGTTTGCGATTGCTCACTCTTGCTCTCTTACTCTTTTTGTCTCTATTATATCTTGCATTACTTACATTGTATTTACTTTACATGCTTGATATACCCTTGTGCATATTTGATATATACTTGCGTGGGATTGTTGCTAACACTTGTATTCAACCAAGAGAGCCAACGCGGCACCTCAACCCATTCAAGGGGAATCTAGAGGAGTTTGTCCAGAGCCTCGCAAGGGGATTCGGCAACACTCTTGTGTTATACATAAGTTTAATTAAAAGAAGTTTAATTTGGTCATCTTAGTTTTAATTCCGCATTATTTGTTCATAAGTGACCATTAGATTAGCCATCACCTATTCACCCCCCCTCTAGGTGATCTTACAATTGGTATCAGAGCCAAGTGCTCTTGATTTGGGTCTAACAACCTAAGAATTAAAGATCCTCCTTTAGGCTAATCACAATATTTTTGTACACACACACCTCACCATGGACTTCATGTCACCACCCACCTTTGATATTCTTAACATCCAAACTTGGAAGGTTAGATGTCATTGTACCTCAAGGCCTTAGGAATTCATGCTTATCTTGCTACTACTAATAATGATTATTGTTCAAATAGCAAGTACATTGAGGATAATGCAAAAGCCCTTCATGCTCTTAAATGTACCCTAAATGATGATTATTTATCTAGGGTTTCTAACATTGAATCGGCTTTTGTAGCTTGGAACATCATCACCTCCCTTGGCGAAAAGGATCTATATTATGCCGGGAGCGATTCGGACGTTGGAAGCGACATCTCCAACGTGTGCTACATGGTCCAAGGGGATAACCCCCTTGAGGTAACTACCGAATCCGAGGTAGAAGATGATAGTATGTCATATGATGAGCTCTCTACATTTTGTCAATTATTGCTTGAGAGATATGACATAATTAAGAAAGAAAATAAAAATTTGAGAAAGAAAATTGATTGCATGGATATAGAACAAGATTCTTTTAAATCTAACATTGCATGCTTAGAAAAAGAGAATAATGATTTGAAAAAGAATTTTGATTGCATGCTAAGAGAGAATGATTCTTTTAAAACTAAAATAGCATGTATTGAAAAAGAAAACAATATTTTGAAAAATGATATTTCCTTGATGTCTAAATTGAATGTTTTATGTGAAGGAAATATGATTTTGAAAAATAAGATTGATTTGGTGGAAAAACAAAGGAAGATGTTTTTCAAGAAAATAAATCTTTGAAAAGAAAAATTTGTGAAAAGAAAAAAGATTTTGTTTCACAAAAGAAAAGAAAATTGTCTCTTCATCTCATCATGCTTTACATACCACCACTTATGAGATTGAAAATTTGAAAAATAAAATTGATAATTTGAGCTCTAATTTGAGCTCATGTGCATTCAATCATACTAGATTGGAATCCTTGTTTCAAAAGAAACAAGTTCCTCATGCTCATGCACATACACATCATGCTCATGCTTATGTTGCACATCACGATCACAATCACACTCATAAGCATCATGATAGGGTGTACACTTGTACACATTGTGGTCGCAAGGCCATTTAGCAAAATATTGTTTTGATAAGAAGCATAACTTATATTTTGCTATGTCTAAAGGATTTTGGGTTCCTTATAATAAAGCTAACCCCAAAGGACCCAAGAAAATATGGGTACCAAAACCCCCACCTTTTGCTTGTGATGTAGGTGAGGGCTCTCACAAAACGTGAGAGGGATGGTACCTTGGTAGTGATGCACTTGGACATGATGGACATACTTTTGGGTTGCATCGCTATCAAGGAGCTTTGGTGGATCAACCACCATGCTAGGAGCTTTGGAGTTGGTAACAATTTCTAAACTCCTATTTCATTTATGTACATGCTTGTTCATTCATAATATTCATAGCATGTTCATATTTTAAGATTTTATGTGCTTCATGTGGCATTTACATGCTTAAATGTAGAATGCGTCAAAACTTGCATTTATACATATATGTATAGTGAACTACAATTGACTCATATATATTTGGACTTCATGCTCATTTGTATCCACTATATGCATGTGTATAGGCTAGTTTTGATGATTCGGTCATTTATACTTGTTATGCCTATCTTTTTACTTCATGTATATGTGTGTTTAATTCAAATCTAATAAATATACATGTATACCCGTGAGTCTCTAGCTTCATGCAAATATTTGATAGACTCTTTTACAATTTTGGGATATGTATGTGTATTGTTAGATTTGTATAATTCATACATATACCATGAAGATTGTAGTTTTTTAATAAAATGATTTTGTTTTGATAACAATGATTTCGATGTGATTTGAGCTTCAATGACAACTTTCATGAAAATACTATTTACATAACCTTTGAACACTCATCTTTATTCAAAAATATATTTATGAGCTTTATGGACTATGAGTGCTTGGATTTTTATGTACTTAGTCTCATTCATGAAAAACATATGATTTGACATATTTGAAGGATCTTTAACTAGTTTTCAAAAACAATTTATACTAGTTATGTATTCTTCAAATAGTTTTTGAGATTGTCACATGATTCAATTTTCTTAAAATTTAATGCTTCATGATTTGAATATTAGTTATATGTTAGTTTTTGTCAACACTAGGATTTATACTTGAACATATCATGGGCCTCAAAAAGATCTATTAGTAAGTGTGCTTAAATGCTTATTTGAACCTTGAAATGTACTTGTATTGCTTAGTTTTGATGATTCATACATATTTAAACTTATGTTCACCTTTTGGATTTGATTTATGATCATGTGCCTTTTATTTCATGTATATGTGTGTTTTGCCAAACCTTAAAATATACATGTATAACTCTTGAGTCTTTTGCCTTCAATGCAAATCCATTCATATAGACTCACTTGAGTTTAAGAGATATGTATGTATATTTCATGTATTGTCAAAACATACATATATCTTGACATATAGATTTTGTTTTCAATGATTTAATAAAATGTGAGATGATTTTGATGTTTATGATTTTCTAAGGAATATTGTACCTTATTGCCATTTTCATGATGCCATGTTTCACATAACATTAGTACACTCACTTCTTTTGAAACTATTTGGACTTTATAGATTAGAGTGTTTGAGTGTTTTGTGTTTCATGCTATTTCATGAAAATCCTTAGATTTATTCCTTGATAGAAGGATTTCGTACTAGTTGTTAAACACTCTCATTTAACTAGTTCGAATTCTTCATGTGTTGTTAATGCTAAGCTTAATTCAAATCTTATTTTTCAAGCTTATGCATTAGATTTTAAAATGGTATCAACATTTTTTATTTTGATATCAAAGAGAAAATTCAAAATTTGTTTTGATAAAATAGAATTAATGATTTTGTTTTGATGAGAAAAATTCAACATTTTTGATTTGTATTGCCCCTCCTTGACTTCTTTTTTTTTGACATAAAGAGGGAGAAAATTTGTTGATTTGATTTTACTTTGAACCCTTTGTTGATGATTGACAAAAAGGGGGAGAAGTATTTGTGTTTTGTTTTGATATATATGCATGATTTCCTTGCTTAAGGGGGAGAAGTTTTGTCCTTCTTACTTAAGGGGAATTAAGATTTGTATTCCTTCTTACTTAAGGGAATTAAGATTTGTATTTATGCATATGTGTTTTGATTTATACAAATAGGAGTAAAAAGATTTTGATTTATGCTTGTTGCATCTCCATATTTGCATCCATATTCATGTGCTTTCATGATCATATTTATTATTTATTTGTATGCATGAGTTAAGGGGGAGCTTCTTTGAAGCTTTAGAAGCTTTAATCTTCATGCACTATCCATATATAACTCCATGAGTTTTGTCATCATCAAAAAGGGGAGATTGTTGGCCCAAAGGCCTATCACTCTAGTTTTGATGATGATCAACTCATGTAGTTTATAGTACTAATGATCTGTTTTTAATTAGTGACAGATTCTTTATCAAGATCTTAGTAGGTGCAAAGCTCAACAAAGGATATATTGTCAAGATTTAGAGCTTGCATGATGTGATCCAAGGAGCTTTTGGATCAAGCTTGGACCAAGTCAAGAAGATGAGAAGCCTTCAAGGGAAGACTTCAAGAAGATGAAGACTTGTGTCTAGGTATAAGATTTTTATTTGTTTAGATAAAAATGTAAAGGATAGATAGTTGGTGGATTGCTCAAGTCTATATCACACACACACTCTTGATAGAACTCTTGATAGAATGATTTCATAAAGATTTTCCTAGTTAAGAAAAGATTTTATTTGTGATAAAATACAATTTGGTTTTTGGTATTCATGTATACATATCTTATATCCAAAACCATGTTTAGAGCCTTATGTCAAAAACTAGGTATTCATCTTATTTGTGTAGTGGATCATATCCATACACACTGTGCTTTAAAAGTATATCTTGTTTTTGTATTTGATGAGATTTTCCTTATGACAAATATCTACTTTGGGTTTTGGTAATTTCTTATATACATATCCTTTAACCAAAACAAGTTTAGTGCTTATGTCAAAAACTAGATATTTCATCTTGATTGTGTGGTGGATCATATCCATACACACTTTGCTTTATAAGTTCAAAATATCTTGTTTTTGTATTTTGTGAAGTTATGGAAAAACAAGTTTTAGAAAAACATATTTTTATAAAAACAGTTTTTATTTTGATTGAAACTATTCTTCTGGATTTACTGTGAATTTCTGGGATTTTATTAAGCCAAAAGACCAATCCTTAATCCCTAATTTCTGGTTCTGCCAGTTCTGATTTTTTCAGAACTGACAGAGGCCGGTCGACCGGGTCGTTCGACCGGACGTGCACAACGTGCACGCCAGTGTGCACTGGAGAACGGTCGACCGGCCGGTCGACCGCTTCAGAGAGCTTGGCTCTCGGGAAATATCGGTCGACCGGGCCGGTCGACCACGACAGAGAGTTAACTCTCTTCTCCAGTTGCGCGGTCGACCGGGCCGGTCGACCGGAGGCTGCAACGGTCGGATTTTTGACCGTTGCCGGTCGACCGGACCGGTCGACCGGTAGCTCTGACAGAGCCCAACGGTCAGATTTTTCTGGCCTCTATAAAGGGGGGTTTTGTCATTGTTTTGAGCCAAGATTTTGGAGAGCTTTTGTCCAGTTATTCCATTCTTTAGCAGAGTTTTCTCCACAAAATAGAGTGCCAATATTTCCTATCAAAAGGGATTTTATCAAGAGAGTGTTTATTGTGATTTCTTGAGTTTTCCATCAAAAGTTCTTTCCTTGATTTCTCACACTACACTTGAGCATCCATTGAGCTATTTATCCTATAGTGTTGTAGTGAGAGTTTTTGTAGGTGATCAAGTGTTTAGATCACCAAGATTTCATCTTGTACTTTGAGGAGACGGGCAAGTGTGCTCGTGGTTGTTTAGGGTTCGGGTGCGAACTCTTGTAGCTTGAGGTGCGGCCTCGACGAGCCGTTGGGCTTGTGTGTGTAAGGACTTGGGAGTCCGAGGGCTTGTAGGTGTTGCGGGCACCAAGGAGAGATCCGGTTGGATCGTGCATAGTGGAAATCCTTCGTGTGTCGAAGGCGGGGATGTAGAGCAAGTGTGCTCGAACCTCGAACAAACCCTTTGTGTTTGCGATTGCTCACTCTTGCTCTCTTACTCTTTTTGTCTCTATTATATCTTGCAATTACTTACATTGTATTTACTTTACATGCTTGATATACCTTGTGCATATTTGATATATACTTGCGTGGGATTGTTGCTAACACTTGTATTCAACCAAGAGAGCCAACGCGGCACCTCAACCCATTCAAGGGGAATCTAGAGGAGTTTGTCCAGAGCCCTCGCAAGGGGAATTCGGCAAACTCTTGTGTTATACATAAGTGTTTAATTAAAAGAAGTTTAATTTGGTCATCTTAGTTTTAATTCCGCATTATTTGTTCATAAGTGACCATTAGATTAGCCATCACCTATTCACCCCCCCCTCTAGGTGATCTTACAATTGGTATCAGAGCCAAGTG